>UZAN01039392.1:114235-156552 GCA_900618425.1 Echinostoma caproni | reverse complement strand
AACAATTTAATGATCACCGTAAACTAGGCTAAGAACGCATGAATCTTATCTCCTCTAACCTGTACTTCTAATTTTCTGAGCTCCGGCACAGTGATTATTAATTTTCACAATGACTTGAGTTTTTCATCTGTTCCCTTGCCATATATATTCTGATTTCATACCAAATCGCACTTATCTGTCGAAGACCACCGGAGATGGCAGAAACGTTGGGCATCAGAGAACCTTTGCCGAGCCTTATCGAGTTATTTACAAGCTTTTCCGGGTTCAACTCGAACTGTTGCTATTCGCCTTCTCGCCAAAAGCACCGCGGGATAAGTTTTATCCCAATCGTCACCAAAGCGCTACATATTATGTTTAGACGTATGACGCCTTTAAGAGAGACCAACTTCCGTGAACACCAAGCCGGATTCCGATCTGGCCGTAGATGTATAGATCAAATTTTCACGTTGCACCAGGTCCTCGGCCAACGATTGCAGTGTTCTGTGATATGAAAGGAGCCTTCGATTCAATTGACCGTGAAGCTTTGATGAGTTCCCTTCTTCGAAAAGAAATGCCTCAGAAGTACGGTAACTTGCTCAGGTCACTGTACTCACATACCTCTGGTCGAGTGAGTAGGCCGTTCATCACCAGCAGCGGCGTTCGTCAAAGGTGCCCTCTTTCGCCGTTCCTGTTCAATTTAGTCGTAGACGAAATACTGGAGAGCGCACTAAGGGGACTCCAAAATGTAGGTATTGAATGGGCAGGTGGAGAAAAGTTATGCGATTTAAATTACGCCGTTGACGTCGTCTGTCTGTTCGAATGTTTGGAGGACGCGCAAAGCGCACTTGATAGACTAACAAGTGCATTTGCGACATTTGATACGTGCTTTGCACCTTCGAAGTGCAATATGATGCAGTAGGACTGGGTTTTGCCTACTCTGGCTCAAAAAATAAATGGTCAGGATTTAGTTATGGTGGATTGTTTTTCCTACTTAGGTAGTTGCGTGACCAACGAGGATACCGCAGCGAAATAGGTAACCGACCACATTTCAAGGCTCGAGCAGCTTACGCAGGATTGAAACACCCGTGGCGTATACGCTACGTTTCATTTAAGTTGAAGGGTCGTGTATATTGTGTTGGTGTTCATTCGGTCCTGCTATGTGGTTGTGAGACCTGGTAAGTGCACGTATTGTGTGTACCCAACTGTCGTCTGCCGCACCACGCTTAATTCGCTGTAGCTAACCCGGGCTGAAGAAAAGCACGTGCAGGTCAACAGAGGACGTGGATAAGAGGCATCAAGAAATGCACAAACCGATTAGATAGAGTAAGTGTCTCGCGCCTTCCAGGTTGGAGTCCGAATGACTTTGCAACTGATTGGTTGGAGACATTGAAGGATATGACAGCTAACCAACAGCAGTTACGTTCTCGTAGTCATTTCTAATCAGCCCAGGACGCTTGATACGCTATGTTTGCAGAGTTTGATTACGTACTCTTTGTTGACCATAGAGGTTCGCCCTCTTCCTCCCTCAAAATAAATCCGCTTTAAATTTACCACTAACCTTGTATGCCATACGCGATTGGCAGCGATCAGTGAAGTTCGCCTCACTGTATTCCGCTGTACGATGACGATGATGATGTCAATACTGCTCAAATCACGAACTTCTTCATCGCAATTGCGAACAACATCCGAAATGCGTGTCGGGGTAACGTGAATCTAACCTAAGATATCGGTTCTATATCTTTACATTGAGAATTCTGAACGATGTTGAACAGCAGTTGCAAAGAGCATGAAATTTAACGTTGAATTATTTGGTTAGTTATTATTCACTTTGGAATAAACTGAAAAAAATGTTGGTAACTGATACTGACAAGTATTGTTAACTGTGAATTGACTTCTTTACCAGAAACAATTGTAATCTGTTTAAATGTTCTTCCAAATCAGCTGATTCACCCGCAGGTAATATCGTGATTTAGTGGTCAACGGAGAATCCCAGGTTTTCTCCATTGCCACGAGGCGACATTCCCTTGTTATATATGAATATTTAACACAGACAATTGTTTTTAGTTAATTCCGCAATATTATAAAATAATAATTCAGAGAATGAAAGTGATTTGCGATTGTGTCTTTTTTGTCGATGTTTGAAGTCCGGGACTGAGCGTTTTGACAATCGCCGAACCAAACTCGGTAGAAAATCGGTGATAATGTCTTTTTTTTCTATTTTGAGGATTAATTGTTTCATTTTCTATAATCCAACACAACGATTCCCGATTTACTGACAGCCTATGGTGCAGTTTCTTATCGTTTTGAAATTAGGTAGCATTCGTTCGGGCGGAAACGTTTAGTATGATAACTAATTAATTAGTACGTGGTATAAGACATCTGTACCTCATGAAATATTTAATCTACTGTTTTTTCCCGTGGCGGCAATAAGAAGTGCATCCACAACACATACATAACTCTATCTTTGGTGGCACTGGTTCCAGCAGATTCACAACTGATTTAATGCTCTATTTTCTCATAATTATGATCATTAAAATCTGCGGACTACCAGTTGAAAGACTAACTCCCTATTTATCACATACCTGATTGTTACGTTTGAAGTCATTTGAAAACCTAGTCAGTTAAAGTATCCAATTTACCGAGATACAGTGAATTATCTCCTTAAATGCATTCTTAACAAGATATTTTAGAGGCGGTACTTATCGAATATATATATATATATGTATATATAGATAGATAGATAGATAGATAGATAAAATCCGCTTTTGGACAAGCATGGTGCCAACGCCACAACAATAATACGAATGAGAATAATAAGATATAGGTGGATAGGGGTACATGTTGAAATAATGCGGCTTTATTTATTTATTTTGTTGTCACCATTTGCCCATAATTATTCAGTTAAATTAGGGACGCTTTTCAGTTTTAGTTTTTTAAAACGGGTCAAATAACTGTGATGGACTAAGTGCGAAATCGACGTCAATTCCCTCACCGTTGCCTGAATGAGATCTGCGGGCTACCTACATATATATGTAAAATTATTCTGAATAAAGAAGCCAGGAATATGGGTTTCTACAGTGGATTTTTATTTTATCGTTGGTTATGCCTGCAACATCTTTACAAGACACCCGGTCATGCGAACTTCAGTCAATAACCATCCCTTCAATTCAACTTTCTCTGCAGTGGAAACGGATTGAGCGAAAAAGGCAATTAATTCACCGTTCATTTACTTCTAGCATGAGGGGATGAAATAACGGTCTTCTTTTTTTCCAATGAAGTTTATGATAAATAAACACTTTAATATAGTTAAAGCTGAGCAATAAAAAAACCGATTCATGTCTCACATACCCGAGTCGGTTGTAAAATTACTTAATTCATTTGACTCAAACACAGCAGTACTTCAATCATCGGAATCAACTTGGGCATTCAATCTTTTGTTAAATTGAAAGGCGATACTCGTCACCAGATTTTTCAACGAATTGTGATACGTTAATACATCAGATATACTGGTTAAATTAATTGACTTTTCGGGGGAATTACACATCGCTGATAGAGAGCAAAACAGTGTTCAACGTTACAAGTATGTTTTTACATCATAACCCCTAATGTGACAGAAAATATTTTGTTTTACATTATCAAACATTGCGGACTACTGTAAAAATATTTAAACACACCTGTCTTCGAAAACAGTAACACAAGATGAAAAATACCTGTTTCAGATGTATTAGTTAGTAAGTAATTGATGTGAAATTATGGTAAACATTTCTCTCTTTCTACTTGTTATCATACTTCCTATTTGAGAAAATATAATATTGCAGAGTTGCCTTGGTTTCTGCATCAGTGTAGAGACCACGTCGGTATAAACCGTCCTCTTTCCGCGGATAACATTCACCCTAACAACAATAATGTAACAATCCAGTACTGATGAATGATGGCACTATAGTTAATGACGGGCAGCGGTAAAAGCAAGTAATTTATCAAGGGAATAATGTGTGACGCACACAGTTCGAACATAACTTTGATGCATTCTTTTTGGTAAACCTGGCATTGTCTCAAAGTGACCCATCCACGATGGGTAGAAGTCAAAAATTTGTTTTCCACGTCAGTTTATTAGAAAATGATGTTTATAAGTTTTGGTCCCAGTAAAGCAAGCGAAAGACATTTTGGAAAAGATGAAAGATAGCCTCAGGTTTTCGTATATCTTCAGTTTTCACTTAATCAGTGAAAATGTTAGGTGACTCTCACGTCGAACGAATAAAGTTTCATTTATGCCCTAATTCAGTTGGGAAGCTCACATAATAATTTGAATCATCCACAGTAGATGCTGAACACACTTACGAGATAGCTAAGACTGAACCTGGAGAGCGATTAGCACAAACAAATGTACTCTGGTACTTAGAATTTATTTCATACAGTCACCGAGAAAGCTGATGTTGTTGGTATCGTTGTGACCTTGATATCTTGTAATAGACCGTTTACCGCCCGTGCTCAGTGAGATATTGACCGCTGCCACACACACATCCATTCGCATTGCAATGATTTCGCTAGTTGTATCACTGCATCGCCGCGACCAATCGTTTTCGGGGCAGTTGAGCGGTCTGCACTAACCAATTTGCTGGCTGTTTAGTCTAACCACACCGCGATTGCATGTATTTGTGGTACGCTTGTTGTTAGCCGAAGTGGTCTGTGGGACGGCTAGGGTATACGTGTATTCACCACAATGTACCACTATACCGATTTTATTACTAGTACAGGAATAAACGGGAGCCATTTGTACACTGTATCTTTACGAACGCATGCAATGAACATAGTGTTACCTCATACATCGCACACAATAAAGCAACGTTAAAATTTATCGCAACAGATTAAAAGTGGATAAGAGATCATTTAGGAGATGGGTGAATCTTACCGGAACCACTATCTGCAAGATTGACGAAACAGGGTTCAGACCCAATGAAACGAGCACCTGTGTCATTCATGATTAGTTTATTGAGCTGGCATCTAGTATATTTAGGCGGTGAATGTTCGGATTAGCTCATTTGGTTTTCCACAGGCACCAGGAACTGTTGATGATCTTGGGTGTGTGTTTCACTCTTTGGGTGATCGGTAATTCCCTACAAGTTGGATGCATTTAAATGCAGTTGAAGGGTTTTTGATAACCAACAAAGAGCATTGGGCAGAGCCACTGGACACCTAAGGTCATCAACAGGGTCTGGAATTTATTGGGATAATAAAATCATTCACCGTCTAAATCGATTGATAACCGTCAACCGTGTAGCTCGGGGGTAAGCGTTTTAACTCTCACCCTGAAGGTTGGCGTTTCGAGACCTGATAGGGATACAAGGTGTAAGCACTGCTGACCAGTCCCGAACAGGAAAAAAAGATGTTCAGTGCTCTCTGTCGGTTATCACAAACATTTCCACCGCATTGAGAATGTAATATACTTTTTCATACATAAAGTTCTATACTAAAACCTTCATATAACCGGGAACAATTATGCAAAGAATGTATATAATAAACATTTTTTAATACGTGACACATTTTCTTCTGTTGAACGGATAGGTTCCCTCCCAGAGTCTGTCAGAGCTCTTCCCAGGTTACCGTAGTTTTGTGTGCAATATAAAGTGCAGTCGAAAGATCTACTTGCTCAAACTTGAAAGCTTGTGAAGAAATGGTATTCGCTTGAGCATATTATTTTCTGTCACTTTTTATTAGAGGCATTACTGCTTTATATCCAGTAAATTGTATAAAATTCGGTAGAGTAAACGATGCATATTGTTTTGTCTGCCAATTTAATTTATCACACCAAACATCTTAAATGCATTTCATTTGAAGTTTTAAAACGAAACCTTAGACTAGACTAGACTAAACTTAGACATTTGATTGCTGTATTCATTAGATCCGTTCCCGATCGTTTATTTTCTGATTCATCTTACAGTATTTCAGTGGTTGTAGTATGTGTTATAGGATTGAAAACGCATTACATTTTTCATTGTATTTTTTCACATTTGGTAACATACATATGACTAGATTGGCAGGTGTCTGAGTAAATTAAGGTTAAAATTCGAATTGAAAAATCAAACAAGAAATAGAGTGTCGTACCAAAAGCCTTTACCAAAACATGGTGAAAATAAAGAGGAGGAGACGCATTATGAGATTTAACAGTTTCTGTCTTGAACCCAGCTCCACAATGCCAAGCATTTTTCGAATTGATAACAATAAAGTTTGCTAAACGGAACAGGCTTTGAACAATATTTCAATCGTCACTTGACAAGAAGAACGATAGATTAAATGTGGTTTAACCGGAATGAAGAGTGAAATGCAGTTTACCGTTTGGTTACAAACTGCGACTCCGGTTTTCCAACAGATGTGATGAATAACAAATCACCAGAGAAATTTTTTAATCTGAGTAATCTGATACAAATTACTACTTAAACGAGTCCGTCTTTAGGGTCATCTGGAGAGATTTGTCATGAAATTAGGTCATTAGCTGCATTTTTCTGCTTGTTTTCATTCACATTTTTCTCGAAACTGCTCCTCAATTTGCACTTACTAGCGTGTGCACAACAACACTGAACACAACAAATTGATTGTGGTTCACGTTTGTATCGAAACATTAGTCTGGGTTGCGTGCAAAATCAATTGTTAAGTGATATACATCCACAAGACAATATAGTTTTATATTATTATAGTAGATCTAGGAAATTGTCGGATGCTGGACCTGAGTTAATTTAGAAATGTGTAATATACACTAATATGGATTTATGAAAATTGACGTAATTAATCACAAAATTTAAAATCAAGTAACATTGAAAACTATATAACAATCCTCTAAACCGTTTATCCAGGTTTCTACTGAATAGGCAAGCCGAATAACAATGCAATAGTAGGTTTTACAAGTACTCACGAAAGATGGTCATTTCATAAAAAGGACGTAGGACGTTTTTTACTGTAAGTATCTTCCTTTGAAAGGATAGCAAAAGGGGCATTCCGGGTGCATTGCTCTTTGTTTTCGTGAAACAAATACTTCAATGCAAACTACTTCGTGGCTTCTAGAGAAGTAGTTATTTTTCTTCTACATACTGATTGTGACCGAAACCGGACCATGTCGCCTCTCGGCGTTTTAACCCGCATTAACAGAGCGGATGTAGAGAGTTTAAAGTAACTAATTTCGTCAAAACAGTAGTAACTAAAAGGTAAAGAAACGTCTAAATGTGAACGCAGAGAATCTACCTCAGCAATTAAAAGATGTCGTGCTCTCCGAATATTATTCAACTCCGGTCTCTGTGTTAATCTTTGAAGTACAACGGTTTGATGCAAAACACTAACAGTGCAGAAGTAAATGATCAACGAAACGACGAACACGTATTTTGATGCAGAGATTGACGTGTAGATATATATTTCATATAGCACTTCATTTGTGCACGCATATATAAAAATCAGACAATAAGAATTCAAGATGCCAGATGTCAGAGCTTTTTGTGACACATGTCAATGATAGTATCCTTTTTTTAACATTTGGAAAAAGTTAAAAGGGAAACTTTGCTTGGTTGTACCAACAGCTTCATGGCAACGGATGTTCTCAGTTGGATAAAATTCTTTAAGTGCAAATCGATCTTTGGTGCAAAAATATAAAGAGGCGTTTGGATGATACCAATGGAAATCGATGAAAGTTTGCAGTTACAATTATGTGCATATTTATATATACATATAACGTACTTTGTACTTTCCTGGTCTTCAATATGTATTAAACGGTGCAGTTGAATTTCAAGAGGAGATTTAAAATGTATTGGAAAAGTAGTAATGGTCAAAACCTACATAATCACCTTTGATTGGATATGCTGGAGAGTTTTACCGCTTCTGTACCGCTACGCATTCAGATAGCTTGGATACTGTTTGATCTTTGCACTTACGGATGAAAGTTAGATCCTTTTGGTCTAATTTTTCATCTTACAATAGTACGTCAGCAACTCAAATACAATCCAGGACGACAAAAAACACAGGTCCTCAAAAATTGGCCAAGGATTGAATATATTACAGCATTTTACTTAATCCGTTGTATAAACCATCAAATGATGAATCCGTATTTTTTTCACATCGCCAAAACCATAGATGGGCTTAATGCTTTGTGTGCAGTTGTGAAATTTAAAATTGTACCCAGGCGCTTCTTACATAAACGAAAACCATAAAGGATCTTCAAAACGAACACCACAAACACAGTTGCAACAGAGAAAACCAAGTGGGTTCAAATTCGATTCTTGACCACCTTCAAGGCACAGTCAAACAGAAATATTAAATTATTACAACTAATTTCTATCTACATGTTAAAGTGATACATTGTTTAATTTTCTGGCCTATTTCTGGCAGTTTGGGAGCGTTTATCATCTCTTTTACCTGTGATGTTCCCGCTGGGGTGTTTCAACTATTAAGCACGATCGACATTTACGTGTTTGAACGGTTTCATATTTGTCTTCGTAGTTAGCGCTATACTGAGCCACAGTGGTTGTTTTGTTTCCTTTTGGAGTTCTTCAACATTGGCTCCGGTATGGTTTCTCTTCACTACGCCTGTGTGCCTTATTTTAGAATCCAGCCAAAATGTCAAACACCTTTCAGCATATAGCCTTCGTCGTGGTGAATGAAAGATCACTTGGGCTATAAACGATCACATTTTTCCAATAAAAGCGCCTAAAAAGCCTTGTGGAGTATTCCTATATTCTGTCACCTTACTGATTGGGATTTCGGATAAAACAACAGGGATTGATGTTTACCGGGAGATTTTCGCTCATCAAAACCCTAATTCTTACCATTAAAAGGGACCGAACCTGTAATATTAGTTAACATTTCCGAATATACTTGGCACTTTTTTCATTTTTCATATATCCGCTATTATTGTTAATATTTGAGTACCACAGGGCCGAGAAAGACTACTCCTAACGTATAAGTATGTAGTCAAAACCCTTTAGTTTAACAGGAAACCAATTGAAAATATTAACGGTTTCTCTGAACCCAAACATATAACCGATGCCAGTTATTTTGTCTATACTAACAGAATCGCAAAAGAAAATGACTATTTCACCTTGCACATATAAATTACTTTATTTAAAAAGCAAGACTGAACTCGTTCCAATCTGCTAACCGCAAATGAGCAGACGTATTTACCTGAATTATTGTTTGCCCGTTTACAGAATGTTCCGGTTTAGTTCCATCATTTATATGGATAATGTTTAATGTTAGGATATGGATGTTATACGAACGGTTTTTGAGCACCATTCATACATTAGTTACGCAATCATAAGCATGTTGTGATTTTGTTGTTGATAATAGGCAGATTTACAGGTTTGATATAAGATGTTTGTGAAGTGATGCCTTATTTATTAGTTGAAATTAACTTCACGGTTTTGCTTGTAAAGGTAGCATGTGTTTTCTGGTTTCATAAACATTCCGGAAACATTTCAACAGCAGAGTTCCCAACTCGCAGCTGTTTCATACTTCGGGCATGTCTTTCCGGAAAACATATCGCTATCTCTGTCCGAAAATAAACCCCGTTTGTGAACTCAACTACTTTGGAACATGTAGCAGTTGTTGTTTCAAATCGTTCGATGCTTGTGTTCCTTTCGTGATTTGATTCCCAATGTTTATTCACGGGAAATCGCAATAGCTGTTAAATATAGGATTTTTGGTTTTGTAATAAAATGACTTCAAGCCCATTTAAAGAAAGGTGAATGTAAAACCTCACCCGTCATTGCGGACAACACATGAACGGGGACGTGGATTTTCCCAACAGATTTCCAGGTTATAAATCAAACCAGCCGTGTGTCAATTGTGTGATTGAAAAGTGGTGTGATACTTCCATCAAAATCGTTCATGAGGCCCGGGGAGAATGAAGCCGGAAAGTCTACAATTTTCGCATTCTCCAAGTGAGACCATGATGTATACGAAGTTGTTTTCGTCACAAAACCAATCAATAAAATAATTGCCCACGTTTTTTAGGTAACATGAACTGGAACCAAATATCTGACCACGAGATTGTTCTACCGGATGCAGAAACAAGGTGGTTTGCTAAGTAAGATAGCCGAAATGCTGGAGGACAAGGTTACTTAGATAATAATTTGACATAATTTCAGTAACTCTATCACGTAAATCAAGATAAATATACCAATGCGTTGGGCAATATAAACTAAATGGAATTGCTCTTTATTGTGTCACTGTTATTAGAAAACCATCCTCTTTATCTATGCTATCTGTAAACAGAACCAAGCGTCAAATCAAACTAAAAACCGTAAAGAATAAACAGGTTATTTGACAAATTTTTGGGGGATGCTGTTTAACGAAACACTAAGAGTATTGCTTTACTCAAGCACACGGCGTGCAATCAAACCACATAGTGTAACACGTTGAGTAAAAATGCTCTTTACTGGAAGCGTGACACGATATCTTGCCATATTCTTCAAATCCCACAATTTTGATAAACAACCAAGTATATCGAGCATTGTGAGGTAGCGCGCAAAACGTAATTTTAACAGTTTAATGGAGAATTACACGTAGTCTTATGATGACAAAGATGATTAGCGCGTGTTTCTTTTTAGAGCGTTACTGTATGATAATTCAGCATGAACGCTGTGTAAAAATAATCAGCAGCATTTGACCTGAGAAAAAAACAAAATGCCATATAATTGCTCTGAATTTTTATTAGGCATCCAGTTTTTATCTGATTTCACAAATATATATAGGATGATACAAACATTTAAAAAGTAGGCAATATTTGTTTGATCATGTGCTTCACTCAGTTCTCGCCCCATATATTTTTAAATAGCAGCCTCAATACCTCATGCCGTTACTGTTTCTAGCATTATAATAAAGTAATCGGTGTAATAAAACCAATCCTCAATTCATTTCTTCCAGCCCTGGTAAAAACCACTTGTAAGCTTTACCCTAATCCAATCACAATTCCAAGCTCTTTTTTCAACTGCGAGCAGTCTGACAAAATTACAGGAAGAGGTAAAGACAGATTTCTAAATACAAATGAATAAGTTATAGTACCAATGAAAACAATTCGTAAATGGTACTGAATTTCTACTTTATTTTGATATATACTGATCACAGAAGGTTTTATCAACTTATATTCACTTTCCCTTTGAATGATTGCCGACAGATTTAGTAGCTAGACACTTTTACCACTTTGGCATGAAGCTTACGTTTTTAGATATTAGACTTATTTATGAGCTGCAAACTACTAACATATTAGAAGATGATTCGTTGATAATTTGGTTTAAAATAAATTTACTTAATTCATTCCTTGCTGATGGATTCTAATATTCCTGTTTATTGATTTTCTCCAAATAATCAATAAACTGGCTCGCTGTTTTACAATGTTTGTATGCGCCCACAATTTTAGAATGAATGTTTGAGATGACAGATTTTAATAAGGAAATCTCCACAAAGTGTTTGAGTTTTCTTGCAGAATATCTTTTTTAGGGACCAAACACATTTTAACACGCCACATCAATTTTGAAACTCCTGTCTACATATGTTGATTTTACCTGGAGATCTCAAAGTAAGTATTTGTCACTAAAATGCGCAAGAGATCACAGCGAGTAGGCTTTGGATTATCCTGTTTTACCGGATTCTCCTTCCAATTCCAATGCCGTTTGCACTGACTTTTACTCACTAGAGCCCATTAACCTTTATTGTATATTTCTAAAAGAAATATTTGTTAAGTGTTGCATAGCATTTAAAGTGCTGAGAAACAGATCCCAAAAAACGGGAATGATATCGTGGGTCAGATCTCCAAACACGTATGCACCACAGCACTAGTATAGCTCATCATTTTCATATTTTTATCGTTAATATTCAGCATGTTGCTTTATCCGCGTTTGCATCTTTGAGAGTTAAAGAATCCCCTGAAGATCCTGACAAGCTTTCCTTTCTTATCCGCTTGCAATGTATTTTAGGCTTTCAGAACTTATATTTGAGCACATAAAAATGAGATTATTACAAAATAAAACATCACTTAAACAATCATGTTTGATGTCTTCGCGTTGTCAATATGCTTTTATAATCTGACAATTATCGTATGCTAATTTTTAATTTCCATGAAGAAGTAAGTAATTAGGTTCTATGATTGGCTACTCCTAATTGCAAAGTTCACCCGTAGTTTCAACACCGTCAAAATCAAGTTATTGTCTGTTTGGCTTCCTTATTTCAGTACACTAATTCAACCACGGATCATAAGACTTTATTCATGTTTATCTATCAGTTCAGAAATTGTAGTATATCAGCGAAGAGAATCAAAACATGTGATGTAATAAATCAATGAAAACCCGATGCACTTCAATATCTCATTTGCCGCTTTTATATTTTACAATAGTTCTCTCTATTTGATACATGGCCACGTCTTTGTAGGGTTTTTCAATGTGATGTTCGATTTCAAAGCAAATCTGCATCAGAAACCGATAGAGAAAACATTGTTTCATTGGTCGCCTTTCGTCCTAGAATATGTACGCAAACCAGATGATACGGTAGAATCCGGTTCTTCACGCCACGAAAAACTTGATCAAATGTGTTTTCAATTTTTCCGGAAACATCTGATTTTATATTGAGAAATACCCTCTTACTGTTATCCGTTTGCAGTAGTTCCCTACGGTGTATGTCGTTCTGCCTGCAGCTATACTTAAAACCTTGAATAGAATTGCAAAAACTTGCCAGACCTCATGTAAATAAAAAATGTCACTTCCAATTACCACTACTTTCCCCCGAGTTGTGAAACCTCCGGCACATTGACGATAAAAAACGCTGTTCACGTGATTAAATGTGTTATCGTTGATTGACAGGTTAGACTTTAAATCGTAAATAATGTCAAAATCATCTCTCCACGGAAATGTATCGGATGCATCCACAACAAAATCGGTTCCTTGTGCGTACAACTTTCTCAAGAGCGTGTCTAATGTTCAATTGATCAGTAGCTCAGCGCGTTGCGTGTTAACAATGACTGAAAGTTTCATCAAAATAAGATGGCTACAATAAGCATTAATCATTCATTAGTTTCCCTTAAACGAGAGTCACGTTTCTTATCAGCATTTACTTTTGATTTATATGCTCAAAGTAAATTGAAAACGCTAGCTACTGAAATTAAATCGAACAAGGAAACTTCCCGCTGTTACTTTTATAATTTTCTTCGTTCACTCACTTGTCGTCAGCTAAATCAACTGTGAATATAAACGTAAGTGAACCAAGAATCCAATGTTGAATTAAGGTAAAAATTTAAAAAAATCATTTTACTACTTGAATTGATCAAGACAAAAGCAAATGTCGGAAATTTGACACAGTAAATCTACTCGTAGTGTTTCTTCGCTATAGGTACACCTTTCCTTGGCAGGAGTGACTAATTATTTGACGGTGTTTGTACCATAGTCGATTCCGACCTTGAGTTCTTGTACGGATTTTCTTTCAGATTGTTTAAACTGCTGGAATAGTCTGTTTGCACTTCACTTACAGTTTGTAGTGCCATTCGAAGGATAACAGAGCGGTTAATTTTGTCAAAGTTAATTTTTGCCACACAGAAAAGCCATGCTGGTTACTCACAAGTAGTTCCGACAAGTGAGGTTTATTCACCAAACCAACTTTGTGTTTGAGTTCAGAACCTTCGTTCTTTAGCACACAGGTATGTTCCACCTATCACCAGGCGTCAGGAAAGTTGCCAAGGCAAACGGTTTAGCATGAACTTAGAAGATAAGCATATATATTTCAGAAGGTAGAAAGGCTAGTTGTATTTACCCCTGGGTCCATGGTATAGGTTCTTATCAAACTACATCAAAATCATCTTTGAATATGAACTTGATTTGAACCGCGTAACCTTATTCGCAACCTGTCAGCAGACATAAAATGAATACAAGACGTAATAATAAGTTTGATTAAGAATCGAAACCAGTGTCATTTTATGCTGTGTACGGAACGTCGGGCCAAATAACAGGAATCAAATTGACGTTACGTTGCAGCACAACGTAATCTACATTCATTTTTAAGTTGTTTCTGAGACTCCGCGTTATTTCTGACACTTGACAAACCCCCCAGAAAGTCTTTCAAACAACTTGATGGAAAATGGGAATTGATTGCTTTTGCTTGCTCAACTGATTTTTACCAGGAGAACTCGCTGAAGTAACACATTCAAAATGTGTTACTAACTCTGCAGTAAACCATACTTTCATTCACGCTTTGGACAGCTCGACACGATTTTTCTTCAATCAGGTTTTAAACACTCAGGTCACATCACATCTGGGAGCACACTATCATTATTTTCTACGAGGCGTTAAACCTTGTTGATCTTCTTTTGAAATTCGACAGTTTTACCCTAAAACAGTGGTTGATATCTTATAAATTGAAAAGATATCAAAAAAGAACGGTGTTTTTAAAGCAGACATAAGCAGCAATTAGAATTGATATATTTTTCTGCTTTGTGCTATTCGTTAGATGTTTCGTACCGGTAAACGTTAGCTGATACCTCTCTATTTGATAGAACACCTCAGTGAGATCGCCGCTGCTTCCAAACAACTGCAATTTTACCTGTTTATATCGTGTTCTCATTACCTTATATTCATATATTCATAGGGATCGATAACGTAAGATTCCTCAATGTTTTTGTAATGTTTTGTTGAGTACATCAAAGAAAGCCGCCCACCATTAGAAGCCACACACAGACAGTTTGATCTTACTGGGTTTGTGGCCGCAAAGCATTATATGAACAGATGGTGATCGGTTCATAAGTATCCCTCATCCACTTGAGCAAATATCTTATTTATCAATGTTTTTATCAAACTAGCAGGTACTGAAGTCTTTCATCATGTTTGGTTCAATATAAAATGAGGTGTTCGCCTATTCAATAATCAGAATAACATTTATACTATCACCAATCAAATTTAGAGAAGCGCTTTTATTTTGCGTTGCTAAGACTATGAATTCATATTCCAATGTACTGTAACATATTATCTATAGTTTGAATGATACCTAACAGTCTTTTATTAATAAATATGAATCATTTTATATATTGTTTCTCCTTTCAATATCGTATTTTACGGTCCAGGAAGAATATGACAACCTACGAACGTTTTTTCGCCATTTGTTGAATTGTTCAGACGAACCGCATGAAACAAAGTAACAACTGCAATTTGGAGATAACGATTAGGCACCGACACATCTAAAGCAAATAACTTAATCGGAAGTAACCATACCATGGAAGAAGACTATTTTAAAAAAATGCTCATTGCAGACTTGAGTGATTACAGTTAAAAGCGTCGGGAACAGTGTTCCATGTCCCACACGAATGGTTACATGGTATTTGTGGTCACCATGGTGAACCTGTTCAAGACATTTTACCTTGTTTATACCCCAAACATTGTGAGTGGAGATGACATAAAGAAGAGTGGGTGGGTGTTTGTGCAAGTTGGAGTCGATATGAATGAGATAGATAGAAATGAAGCTTCGCCCTTATTCAGGTCACTCGGATATACGGCTTTCGCATAGTTTTAACGCTGATTGTAGAACAGCGTAGGCAAGTCATAAAATCCAAACGGCATTTACCCGTTCACCAACTGAGTGGTATAGCCAAACAAAATGAAGCATGTACAGGATAAAAGCGCATCACACCAGACAAATAACAAAGGCGACAATTACGACAAACAAGCAGCTCTAGGAGCAGGACAATGTTTGTTCATAACCGACAGAAAAGAACTGTACATTTGTCGAGCTGTGCAATCCGAATTCGTCAATGTGTCAGAAACTAATAATAAAATTTATGACAGCGTCAGCTTTCTCACTGGTTTTTGAAATGCAGATTGATATAATGAATGCAACACGGAGACCCTAATCCATTCACATGGGGGGATCAATACAGTGATCGATCATCATTCTAAGAGAAAGAAAAAAGGCACACCGGAATCGATCAGACATTTTGCAACCGTTGTGCCCTGGTTCGTTTTGAAGAGCAATGAAAATTCCCATTTGCCAGTTAGCTGTTGAACATGAAAAAGCCATTAACTGCAAGAGTATACAACTTTTGCGTTAATAAATACAGCGAAAAACGTGAACAAATCGTTGAGAAATACAAATAATTAGTAGAGAACAAAACTAATAATGCACGAATGGAAGTAATTTAGTTCAATCATAGAGTCTGCGTGGAAATACTCATGAATGTATACACCCATTTGTACCGTGCAATAAGTATCGTATTCGCAAGAAGCCAAACGAATAATTGCTGATACTATCTATCTTTCCTTTTCCGAGTGAAACCGCGATAACCTCATCACTTGTGCATAAGAGAAATTTGTAAATTAGCAAATACTGTGAAAATCATCTCATATGCCAGTAACCAGCACTGAAGAGGAATATCATGAGGTGTTTGAACGTCAAAGGTAAAACAGATTCTGTTTCGAATTTCATTTCATTGGAAGGTTAGGTCATTGGCTGTTATGAACATGGTTTGAACGTAATTTTATCATGGTTTGGTGTGAAACAGCTGTCGAATCCTTTGAATCACGGCCTTAAACATTCATAAATATTATTTGTCATTTAGGGTTTAGGGGCCATTTATTTCAATTTGCAACATTTGTTGAGCAACGCGTTCCAATGAATATCCATAATTATTGCGTGAATCTTGACTATGTGCACAGTAGAATGTGGCTCTGGTGCACGTGTTTTGTAGGCCATCCCTTCACTGTCCAACAAGTGGAATTCAGAATGCAGTCATTTAAATACCAGGAAGTTTCTTGTCACATTGTACCTACAATAAACAGTGTCACTCAGATTTTCACTGCCCCGTGTATAACAAGAGATATCGTGGTAACGAGCTGGGCTTAACCGAGAAGAGTCGCAAACACGCAACCATATACCCAACTAAATGCACATTCAAATGCGGCATTCACTAGAAACATGTGATCTACGCAGACTTTATCCGTGCATCACGTGAGAAAAGACGCAGTGATTTACAACCGACTCCGTTGCACTGATCTCCTGATATCCTGGCAGCATTTAGCACATGTATACCAATTGAAAAATAGACATTGTGACGATCGGGTAGTTTTGGTATTTACTCACGAGTAAACGATGGACCACCAGTAGGACATTTATTAGGTCATCTCAATTTAGTAGGTGTGGTAAATACGAATGAGTGATTTCATCAGATGATAAGATTCACACGCATAAATTGATTTGAATTGTGGACATACACATAAAATTATTTTCAACCAATGAACAAGCTACAAATCGTAAAGAACGATGATGGTCTCACGGTCTGCATCAGACAGTTTGAGGTAAAATAACGGTTTGACGGAGATTACTAAAACGTTTCAACCAAAATTATCACTCTAAGTGTATTCGTCTCAAATGGAACTGAATTTGGCACCATAGGTGGAGTGATCGTATATCTGGCATGCAATGGAGTTTTGTTTATTTGGATATATATTTGGGTTGCATAGCCATTTTTGATAAATGTATTCTTGTTCAAAATACATGATGAACAAAGAGATCCTGCTATTGAGAAGAAAGCCTATATCATTGAAATTCAAAGTCATTGTTTTCATTCATTCATTAGGGTTTCAAAGTAGAACCTTCTGATGCATCAGCATGGTATTTTTCACAGAATTCTGCAATGCAAACCAATATTATTTCAGCTCAAAATGGTTGTCAACCTTAAATGTGGCTTAAGAAATTTCTTATTTTAATGTGTGTAAGCTTCAGGTCATGTAAGAGTACTATAGCAAACAGGGAAGATTTCAATAGACAAAATCTTGCAAACATCCAATTTCCTCGACTGCAGGTGCTTGAATTTCGATCCTGATTAGGAAAAGAATGTTCTTAAAGCGTGTCCAGGGGGGTAGATGCCTTCGTGTTGAGAGTTCATGAGTAATTCAAAGAACCACAGAAACAACTGAGATCAATGTTCCGAGTGAACAGTATTAAAGCTGTTCGTTTATGGAAACTGCATCTGAAAGACCACAAAATAGTTAGAAAGTTGGGTGGATTGGCAGTAGAATGCACACGTGGAAGTGTGAATGGCGGAGGCAGTGAATGCATATTTTGTGTAACTTAAATCGAATCCATTGTGTTATGAGAAGTTATTATAAGCACAATATTACCATCTTTTTCATAAGTTCAAATTGAAAGGTGTTAAAATGGCAATAATAGTGCACATCTTAGAGATGAAGATTTTATTATAAAACGAAAGCTGCAATGGTTTTTGCCACTGAGAAACGAAACGAGCGTAAGATATATACTTCTGGTGTCTAAAAGTTTTATTCGTTCTCTGTGCTACGTAGTAACCCTTCATGTCCCCATATTGTAAAAGCGAATGCTCTTAATTATTTCTAAGTCACACTTACCCACAAATAAACTATTTTAGTGGGTAACTTATGGTTTATTAACCATTTTTATGTTAGAATCAAAATCAAACAATTAGAACTACAATATTGGGGTTGAAACCCATTACAACTAGTGTGGGTGTTGTTGCTTGGTTCGGTTTAACCATAACCTGTGGTTCAATGTACACATACGGATGAAAACATCCAAAAATTTACGATTTGGGAAATTCGGCGAAGCTTCCGAGGCACTGCTAAACGCTATTCGAGCCAGCCATGTGATTCCTTTATAAGTAAATTGGCAAAACAATTCGACAGTTAACTTGCTATCGAAATGACTTGAACCAGTGATCCCGCATCCTGGAAAGTTCTGAGTGAATCTAGTCATCATTATTGCACAGTGTTAGACAGATCTGTAACCTAATCGTGATTAAATGCGGATATGAGTAATATGATAATCCAAAATCACATTTTCAGAAAGATTACGCTTACGATTGCAAATGTTAAAGTGGCCAATGATATAATTCGGCCGGAAAATGAGTTAACTTTGCACGAGAAAGGCTAAGATCAGTGCTGTTTTCGGATTAATAAAACCTCCATTGTGTCGTTAGACTACTTTATTTGGAAGTCTCACGTCCTCTTTAATTGTGTAATAGTGAAACCTGTACTTGGGACATTTGCTTTGTAACCCCGATCGCCGAACATAAGATGGTGATAATGAAATGTATTTGTATTGTCATGGAAGGGACTAGAAAAATCATCAGAACCTTAGGAGTCAAATGTCTTTGGAGAATTAACTGAAAAGTGGTACCGGAATAATACATTTAGGAGAACACAACGTGAATGACTGTGAAATTTGGAGAGGTTACTGAACACAAAGTTTGTCGTCTGAATCGCCTAACCAAAAGTGAATGAAAGCCACGAAGTTAAGTAGGGGTTGAACCCCAGTGAAACACTCTTGTGATCATGGATTCTTTTTTATGCCTAATGGGGAGCGTTTCGATCCAGATGCGTGCGTATTTATAACCACTTATGTGCAATATGAGCAAATCTCACAATGATATTTTCCTGTTCTTATACACAGAAAAGGCATTTACATTCCATTATTTATGTCGCATTTTCAGAATAAGGATCGATTTCACAAAGTACTATTGTTAACTTTTCGGTTCTTTTTGGCTTCCACATCTAACTTTTATTGTTTAAAATTTCTCTATAAGGAAATTTGATATAATTCATTTTAGCTCAGGCCTTATTAATAGAGTTGATTCGAGAGGAAAATGCATTCAAACCTAAACATTGTACGAGATTAAATGTTTATGTTTTAAGTTTTGAGGCCTTTAATATTCACGGTAGCTAAACTATGTGTACCCCATTACGGGGAATCTTTTATGTAGACAACAATTTTTAGGTATATAAAGATATATACATTCTATTCCACTTTGTGTTTTATGATTTTGTTCCTTGAATTGTTGTGAATTGTTAAATCCTATTGAAAATACCCAAGAACAAATTTGCACCGCGAGGGCGTCACATGAAAGAAAACAGTTTTGTTTTCATTGTCACATCTCTGCCAAAGTGATGAAAAATATCCAGGAGAGAATACGTACTCTATGCTATTTGTGTCATCTAAAATAATCTTTAGAATGATTTATAGTTGTTGGATCAAATTCTTTCAATCAGTTTATACAGAGAAACTAAGTATTGAGGAAATGATCATTATGTCTGGGATTAATTACTCCCACAACCAAAGTTTGAAGTAATTTATACTACAAAACTTTTTTAAACTGTTTAATTCAAAATGATATGGTTTTCAACTGTATCCAGCCAATCGCATTTGTCGTCAATTCCGAGACGCATGCACTTCAGTTGATAAAGACTTACTATACGGAAGAATGTGGATAAATTGGAAACGTCCAGAACCGGAGCAAATGAACCAGAATAAACGACCGGAATGGCGATACTGGGGATCAAAATCCATTCCAAGTCTACTGGATCCACCAAGTTTTGAACCCTATAAAGATACGCAGCTTTGGGGATTGTCCGACCGTCAACCTGGAGAAGGTAAATTGATTTAATATTTTGTTGAATAATTTCTGCTAATTTTTTCGATTAAGACGTCGTTCAATTATATATTTTGCCATGATTATCCCACCCATGAGATGATCAGTTTATTTCATTGTTTTTGACCAAAAGCATAGCACTAACACGCAACCCTTTTTACTGTCTTCTGGCATCTCATTAGGATAAAGTTGTAAAGGTGACCCTAGTAAAGGTGAGTAAAGGCTTACTCTGTCTGAAATTTTCAAAGATTATGTTAACGAACAAATCACAATAATATTACAGATGTCAAAAGCTATCACACTAGATTACTTGAACAGATGTGTCTGAAAAACATAAGCTGTATGCTTCGTATATGAACAATGCAATTCCTCAAATAAGCATGTTTCTAATTCGTCGTACTATTGCCCGATTGCTTAAAAACAATCGTCAAAATTTGCCGCAATATATTTAAATCTGCAATAACAAGATCGTTATGACGAAAAAAACAAACAAGAGCTTATGGGTAAATGAATTTTTATAAAGAAACAAATTTGAATAAAATAATAAACACCTGAGTTGTAACCATTGACCTGTTTGGTACTAGGATAGTTTATAAACGCCCAGAATTGTCTCTGATATCGCTTGCGTTAGAGCGTCCAATGTATTGTAAGAGAAAAAATCAAAATTAAACATGCACATATTTTTCATAATGACTTGTAACTGGGATTAAACAAACTATACACAATTTTGCCGGTTGTTTTGGGTTATAGATATGTGGGAATACAATACACAATGCATGAATTTTGCCTTCTTATGTATCATTCACGTCGTACTACGGAATCACTTTAGCTAATCTAAATGCAACGTTTTTCTATACAATTTTATGATTAGCCCAGTGTGCGAAAAATATCACTGTCTCCTTATAGATGACCAAACAAGATGATCAGAAAATATCGCTGACCTAGTTTAACATGCATTTCAAACAGATTTTAGGAGTTTTTCCCTTGAATAACGGTCAAGGTACACAAATAGTTTAATAGACCTAAGACACAAGCAGTATTCGCGAGCTCAATGGAAACTACAACCGTGTTTATCTTTGCATCGACTTCCAAATGGATCAATTCTAATGACCAAACAGAATATTGTATTAATTTAGAGTTTCATGCTTGGATTAACCCATTCGATGGTTCTGAGGCACCAGGCGTAGGAATATTGTATTTTTCGTATCAAGATGGTTTACACAAGTTATTAATGAACTGTTTTCGTAAAAATACATGAGCTTCGCCAAGTTGACTGCCCGTTTTGAGGGTTATTCAGGAAGCCAAAACTATAGCCTGTATTTGATTTTTTACGAGAATTCACTGTTATTTGTTCGGGGCAAGCGTAATGTATTCAGTTAAAAGGATAAGAACCAAGTCTCGAAATCACAAGATCTTGCATATAAAAGACCAAAAGCACAACGATAAAAATGAAAATGCATTCAAATTTTTCATGTGAGTAATGGAGCATTTGAATAAATTTCAAATGGGAATTCTTCGCGTATATAACAAATGAAGCGTGAAGTAAAAAGCTCTAAAGCACTGGGTAGCTGTTTCGACCTGGTTGGGTCTCGTCAGCAGTGCGAATCGACTCGACTGGGGATCGAACCCTGGACTTCATGGGCAGAACGCAATCGTGCTACCCACTACGCCACCGAGCAGCTGATCAGACCGTTTTCATTTTCCGTTCATACGATATAGCACAACCCTATATATCTTGTAAATGATGAGACCCAACTAGGTCGAAATAGCATTCAATATTATTGGTGATTCAGTCACAGGGATTGGTTATTGTTGAACTTCTATTTTTTTGTGGGAAAACCAGTCTAATTTTAAACAAATTATCCAAGTTATGGACTGAAGTCAACTTATAGCAAAAGATGGTATTCAAATACTTTAACAGGCATTGGTGAACTGACAGAAAAATTGTTATATTGGAAACCTGTATGCACTTTTTAGAACTTGTGCATTGAAACATCTAGTTAGAGAGCCCTTATAGTTTATTTTTCTAAAACGATACATTGGTAGATGTGAAGCTTTTGTTTTTTGTTTAGATCTCCACTTTAGGGGGAAAGGCGTTCCGGTAAGGTCCTCAGATAGGTGTTAATGCACATTGGTTAGTTCATCTTATATCTGAGGCAACTTTTGAAAATCAGTCTGTAAAGTCTGTAAAGGTGTTAAAAAGGATTTCCACAAGATAAATAAACTAAGTTTACAATTATAAGTATATGTATACAGAACGTGTCCATGTTAGAGTACAAGTAAAAGAGTTGAAACCAGTTAGCATGCAATCTTTGGTGTAAGCGTTTTGGACTGATGTTGTGAAAAGGGTTAGCAGTTAATTTAGTTTTATTTCGATTATCAAGTGATTTTTGGCTCACATTGTATGGTTGTCGATCAAAGAGACAAATGTGCTAAACAATAAACATAATCATCACATTTCTGTGCTGTTACTTTTACGGAGATAATATATGCCTCTGAAATCGTAGTGAAACTGAATATGTTTGCTCTGTACAAATGAAACCAAAGATTGGAACAGTTCTCATTATAAGTCGTATATATTTCTGGGTATTTAAAATAGAGAAACAGCTTTGTTTGTGTTGCATACGCAAAATTAATAAGGATAATTTCCTAAAAACTACACCTTGCATGCACGTTTGTCTCGAAATCCTCGGTTATCCTGTCTTAAGATAGTATTTTTTCAGTTCTCCTGGAATTATTGTGATAAAATGATTCCGATTAAAAAATAATGTGTCATCACTTGGTTGTGCTCGCATTTCTTTCCTCTTTAGGTGACGTTATTCGACCTGAGATACACTTCACTAAGGTACCCCTCAGACGAAACCGGCCGGTCAACTTTCGCGACTCAACTCAAGTTCATCTGGCACTTCGTGACCCACCGCATACGTGGCAGACAAAATTGCCAAGCGCATACAAATCGGCATCTGATCTGAAGTGAGTGCCTGATTGAATTCTGTTGACCATTCCGATTCGATCGGTTCTCGCATTATTCAATGGCTGGGTGTGAGTGTCATGTCCTGAAGGATTTCAGGAAATTGAAACACAGTCTTCTAAACGCAATATGCTTAACAAGCTGTCACTGGAAAACATTGACCCTAATGAAAACCAAACAAAATTATGAATTTTCACTTTTATGAATCCAATCAAGTACACGGCAAACGTACCGGGTTTTACAGCAAGGGGTTCGAAAACGTCCGCGCATTGACCTTTTTTGTAAATCCAAAAATGACTTCAACTGGAAGGGCACGACATAGAATGCGTGATACGTTGTTTACTCCAAATCAATCATTGTAAACCAGAAAGAATGATTTACTCTTGTGAATAAAGTTTTCTTGTTATCTTGTTCTAGTACAACCGGATTTGCTGAAAGAATTTAATAAATGATAACTAATTGGCAAAATATTGGGGGTATTTATCTAGAGGGAAAATTTTTCCTAACACTAGCGCACTTCGCTTGATGTATTCAAGCTGCAATCAGATGATCCTCTGCAATGGATTAAAAGTACTAATTCTTCAAACCGGAGACTGACGAACTAAATTATATTTTTCATAAGTTTCCCCAAATTTGATCGAGTGGTGTGTGATGCAGTTCTGTTCAAAAGCTACCTCTCAACAAACATTGCAATGAGACATTCAGATACATTTTTATCCTATCGAACTCACAGAAGAACTGAGTAGAATCCTTCGAGAAATTACGAAAATGATTTAGGCGCACTAGGCGGGGCAAAACATCATCTTCAAAACGGGCAACTTCAAACAAATTTCTTTGTGTAGTAATAACCGAATTGTAACTGATGCCTCGGGATCTGGCAATCCATTTCTGATTTTAGATTTGCGCCTAATTTCTTGACAGTCGCGTTAAGCATTACAGAATTATCTTATGGAATCTATGTCAGACTTAGTATTTCCCTGTATTATTTTTTTCTCTAGAAAGTATTACTACAGAATATGTTCCAACGGGTTCATCCATTTTCATCAATGTTATGGATCTTTAACCAGTCTTTCTAGCAAAGAAGTAGGACATCGGTTACATTATTCAGAACAGTACTCATCAAGATTTGGGTACGAAATGTTGTCTTGCCTCACGTGAACCCATTCATCGGCAAACAGACGGTTGCTCTATGGTTGAAATCCAATACTTGATGTTGCTCCCTTATTTCTTACATACGCAGAAGCGACTTTCTTACCGCGCACTTTCATCTGACAATGGAACCAATGGGAAATGCGTTAAATTCAAAAGGAAAATAATCGCTATTTACATCCAGGAAAATAAATCAAGTAATGCGTCATCGTTTCAATATGTGAAAGGCAAAACTAACATGAATGTCCACATTTACATTGGCACAGAAAATGACGCCTATCCACTAATGACTTTGAATTCCTTTCGGTTGGTACAGGTGACACTATGCGCCTTTTGCCTAGAGATTGCTGCCACCTTACTACAAAAACGTCACATTTTGCAGTTGATAATCATAGCAAGGAGTCTGCGTAATGCTGCAATGGGACGAATATCTACATATGTATATGCATGTATGTATAATACTTCATGAACAATGGCATGGTAGTAATCCGTCGACAGTTAAATGCATAGCAAATATATATGCGACATGTTTTTCACTCCTAGATACTCAAAGGCTCGCGATTCGGATCGATTTTCACGAATAAGGCTCCAAAACATTCTTTGAAATTACACATTAAAAGTAGATTTATTGATCATGGTTCTCAAAAAATGATTTGACTATATTCTCTTAGTCAAGATTCTTGGGTAGGCGGACTTGGGGCAACAAGCAGAATTCGGATGAACGAAAAGCTAGTGCTTTTAAGTTTTTCAACGATCAGTTTTAGCTCAGTAATATTACATATCAGTCAGTAATGTAACGTTTGTTGTCACATTATGCATCGGTTAGGCGGTGCGCTGAGCTAGCATCACAAATAGTTGACCGTATTAATGATGTGGTTAGTCTAAATCCTTCAATCCCTCGGCGAATCGGTGAATAAAGTTAGTTCAACTTCAGCCCCTCAGATAGAAATCTGTGTCATTGGTTCCGGAAAGGATGTGACCGTTAACCGTGAAGCGTTACACCTGGGTGGATGTAATTTCACAAACAGACATTTTCTACAACTCACTGTACCGTCACTGTTCTTGCCAATACAAACACGGCCAATGCTGCGACTTGAGTTTAAACTAACATTGGACCGGTGAAAACAAATCACACGCAGAACATCTGTACTTCGCCATTCGTTCCGGATATTTGCCTTTTGTCCATACAAAATAAAACGCACCCGTATGTAGCCGTATGATCTGTTGACTGGTGGTACTTCCTTCGAGTAAAACGTAAAATAAAGATGTGTGAACGTAACAGAGAAAATCAATAACGTTGTGTAGTTGGAAGACAACTAATCCCTATCCTCATATGAAAAAGCCTGATATTTCAGATTAATTCTTAATCTTAGCTTATCAGTTCACCATCGTTTCGCGTGGAATTAAAAGAACAACATTAAAACAACAACAATTAAAACAACCCTTTTAGAGAGCATGAATCGAACTGTTCAAGGAAATGTCTTGTTATAGTTGGGTGATTCATAAAATGCAACGTTCAATATAATTAAAAATATTTGGGAATAAGAACAAGCCTATATGACTAAAAGTGATTTAGGCGAGATGAAGCAACTTACTGTATTAATAATGGGTACTCTCTAACTAACAAGATTGCATGCTGAAAGTAGCTGTCAATAATTCAAATGAAAAGATCTTTCAGGAAACCAGATAATTAAGTAGCAGATTTCGTAGTGTACAGAGCCAAAGAAGTGTAAACTGAAAGGCCAGGAAGCACTAAAAAGCTGTTTCGATTTAGTCTGGTCTCATCAGCAGTGCCGGTCCATGGACCCAAATGGGGATTTAGTCCGGGTCCGGAAAGCTGATAACACCATGTTTTATTTTGACAGTAGATGACAGCACAACCTATGTTTGCTGGCCTGAAGGGAGCATAACACCTCTCTCCCAGCCTCCAGGGTTAGGACTAAGTTGGAAATATTCCGAACCTCACTATTTGTCACGTGATAGCAATAAAGAATTAGAATCGATTGTAAAGTGAATTTTGACGTGTGCTATCTCAGCTGGCTAATATCGGTTGTGCTGGATTTGCGTAAATTTAAAACGAAACAGAGTCTGTTCAACTGCTTAGCGACCAAATGGTTGGCAGGCTTGCCTTCAACCTTTGGGGTCCCTATTTCAATGGTTAGTTGGGTGGACGGATCGTCACTGCTGGTGGAACCCAACCAGATCGACAAAGACATCAGCTGCTTTCCAACTTTTCAGTTCACGCTATGTTTGTTCTATGTACAACTAATTTCCCTATAGTCGATTCGAATTACATATTGCCACGGAATGGCTGACCAATACAGTAAATCAGTAGGTTACCCATTAATCGAATAAAGCAAGTTTTTCGTAATTCAGTCTTTAAAACTAAGACAAAGAATTAAGATAAAGTGAGACTGACTTCACACTCGGTCGGAGGCCACTGGATTCATGAGTCTGGGGAGTTGATTTGTAGATGAAGGCAACTATTCTTGGACAACAAGTTTTTCAATCACATCTGTATGTTTTACCGTATACTACAGATGATTACGCTTTCAGTTCTCAACGATCACTTGATAATCTTTAATTCCCTCTGAACTTCCAAGCCGCTATCTATCATTATTACGCATAAGAAAAGGTGTAGCACTGATCTTAATGACCAAAACGCACATAAGCCTTTATGTTTTTGGACAGCTTATAAATACTAAAATATTTAATGAATGCATGTATAGTTCCGAGTTGGAATGACGTTTTATTTTTCCAAAACGAAAATAATCAAGGTTGACACTCCGGTGACAAAATATCAACATGGTATTATGAAACAATTGTCAGGTCTATAAAATTAGTTCCTAAAAGTCACATGTGTGAGATAAAAAAAGATATCATACAACAAAATATTGCGCTTCAGTGCATTTTTTGTGGCTCACTGAATTATTATTCAATTATTATCTTGAGTAAAACCCCAACTATCAGTAAAACGCCAATGCCAAAATGAATCTATACCTATTTGACAAATCACATTTATTGCATATATGAACAGCGTTCGTTCATATCGTCTGTCGGCGTCCAGTGCATCTGTTTCTCAGTTTTACCACCTTTTGGTGAATATAATGACAACTAGTAGGAAGATGGAAGCGGCCAGTCAAAGGGCTACCAAACATCACACAGAGAACGGGAATTCAGGCAGTGTTGGTAAGCCTTCATCGCACGTCTTCAGGGGGGTGTACCCGGCCAATGCCGCCAAGCAGAACACCGTTTTGACTTCTATCATTTCATGTTTTACTCTATCGTGAGCAAATAACTCCATTTGATTTGGGCTCTCACTGTTGATCAAGTTTGCAATTATGTATGTTTAGTTCATGCTTTTTCTCATTATAAACTATCTCCTTGCGCTTCAGAGTAGCGTTAGCCTAAAACAAATCATTAACCAAACTATTAAATGCGTGTTAATAGATATTGGTATACGCCTGACGAAACACTACCCTCTGAGGAAACGTTTTTCGTTCCACAGAAAATATCAATCGATGATATTTAATTGCCATCACACCACGCACGGCAATAGGTCAAACAGAGTGTTGTTCTCTTGCCAATTAGAGAAGACAATCAACAATTATCACTCACACACATAATGAACTTTCCCGCAATGCTCTTCGATTTCGATATATTTCAGCCACTACGCATGAAAACTGATCTATTTAGTTTATTCAAATTTTAGTACACAGGATGACATTTTACATAGAATTAGGTATAGTTCGTAAGTTTGTGATCAAACTTCAGGCTGTTCTTCAATGCCTCTCAATGTGTCATTCAATGCTAGATATCATTCAGTAGTGAATACCCATTGAAAATATTGTAATTGTTGTCTTAATTTTAAATAAGCATGTGCACTACACTTCCCGGGGACCATGTGCACCGTATTCATTGTGTTCATCATAGAAACAAAGCAATAGATGAAGTCTCGTAGGTGTGGTTATTATCTCGTATGTAATTTTTATATCGAGATTTTTTACCACCAACAGCTAACATTCACTTTCATCTGAAAATTATTTGAATGTAAAGGCTGGATTGAAAAATTCACTCAATATTGCAATCAGGGCACATCGTCAATCTGTTTTTATTAAAAATAACTCTGAATGTCTGTGCTTCATTTTTTCTCTCATTCCAATCCCACCTCAAGCCCCCTTGGACAGTGCGGACTATCCACCTCGTACTTCAGAGCGAAAAATGAGATGAAAATGTGATTCCACTGGTTTATTATTTGTTGGGTTCAGATTGAAAAGAAGCAACTTGGCGAATTCTAGTCAGGGGGTGTTTGAACACGAAGTGCATTGCATTCCTTAGGAGTGCACGCGTTCGAGAACCCTCTCGTTAATGTTTGACTTACTGATCAAGAAAGATGACCAAATTTGAAAGACTCATAAAATTTACTGGATGCACTTTTATCTGGAATACTGATTAAAACATTCATAGATGGTTTTTCGTTTCATTTTGTTTTGCTTTTCAAAACGAAGACTGAAATTTTGGAAGAATTTCGTGTAGTGCGTTCGTTGTGTATACGAAGCGTGACCTGAAAAACGGAGAAAAATTAGAAAGCTGCTTTTACTTAGTTGGTTCTCATAAGCATTTTGAATCGATCGAAGTCATTAAATATGGAGCCCAGGACATCACAGTTAGGATACAAGCGCACTATCCATTTGTCCACCGGTCAGACCACTGCTCATTTCAAATTAACCATCGTCTTACTATTTGCTACGTACTTTGGGAAGCATCTTCACAGCATATCGTTTTATCCTACAACCAAAGGTCGTGAATAACAAACAATGTTTGCCTAACAGATGCGTCAATTTGTACAGTAACTTGACTTCTAAACTGCTAAATATATTATTCGTTCTCATACTTCAATCAATATGTAAGGAAAACTGATGAAAATGTCGACTAAATTCCCAAAGGGTTGTATTATCACACTCGAGAATATAATTAGATAATAATTCTGATATTCTGTAACGATCATCATTTGGTTCATGAAACCCATCCCGTTGTTTTTCAGAATAAATGACCCTGTAGTGATAAAAAGCAAATGAATAAAATTGTACCAAAATTACTCTTCCAAGTTAGTGGATAGTCGGGGAAACCTTCATAGGGGTTGGCGGTTAAATGTATTTTTTCTACCTTTCATTCTCCCGCGTCAGGAATTACTATTTTTCGTGTGTATTTGGATTTACCGCTTTCATTTTCTTTGTTAGCGATTATTATATCAACGGTTGAACTGAGAATGAACTTCACAGTCATTATTACTTCGATGGTAAAAATATTTACCAGATGGAACTCAAACATATAAACAAAACCAAAAAACCAAACTATGAAAGCTTCCTTCGATTTGCATGCACTAAAGAAGCTTCTGTCATAAGTGCAAGTAGTAAAAAGTTTCACTTTATTAGACCGCTTGCGATTTACTGAGTAAACAAACATTTGCGCCCTAGTAGTATCGATTGCTTGATTCACTTTGATCATCTGCGACCCATTTGTTGTGAAAATTAGATAATCTCACGTGTCAAGTTCTCGCGTTCTATCATATCATGCATGCACATACATTGGCATGCCTTTCGTTGTCTGTACGTTTGAAATATCCATCTGTGCATACATGTGTTGTATGCACGTGTATGCAGTGGCATAGCATCGTTGTACACCTTTTCGTCACCTGATTTCTTTGTGTTACGCTATTTGCATTCATATGACCACACACTCACATTGCGTAGGACAGGATTCTCGCTTCGCCACCACCACCAACACCAACATCACGAACTCAGCATCGTCGTAAAAGTCATCAGGCATGTGAGCAAAGCAAATTCACATCAGGTCAGCTGATTGGATGGAACAGTCAAATAACACGGTACACACAAGCTCAATTCATGTATTCAATCATTTTTTGATGAACTATTTGACTACTGTTCAAAGACAAGCGCGGTTAAACTCACCTGCTAGTGTAACTATTCTCATCACTCGCACATACCACGATTTTTTGACTTATTATAAATGTTAGGAGGTACAATTTTAAGGTTTATGTTCAAGAAAATGTTATGTAATGTGACAGAGTCACTTTATCATGCGCTATGGAATTCATGAATGATAGAGGAGTAAGTCAAGATATGAGTGAGAGTATTCCATGCTGTGTGGGTACGTTCAAATGATCAATTAGGGGACTACAACTAATTGGTTTGTATTTGTACCATACTGTTGGTAGGTTGTTGACTGACATTTAGATATATCAAGAAACAAACGAGCACCGTTTATAAAATATTGGAAACAGCTTTGATATGACGATGAAGAATGTTTTGTGCTTTATGTTGCCACATCAAGTACACTTTCGATCAGAAAAATATGAGATCCTTGGATACGAAAGTCACCCGACCAGGCAAAATTGATGCAACCTCAGGGCATGCCCCCAACGATTTGCTAACTAGTAGATCATGGATAATTGAATCTACACGAGAGAGTCCTAAATCTCAATTCACCTCCTTGCACATTAACCTTCTTTAATGTAACTTTGATATCAAATATATCGGGAGAACTGAAAGAGGCGTACATGTAAGAATCTCGCAATACGGCTCAAAGAGTTTCCGTAGCTCTGTTGCCCTCATCCAAGTGTAAAATTTCATTCGACCTAAAATAAACATTCGGAATGCTGAGCCAAAACACCCCTGACGTTTGTTATGGTTTGCTAGAGCCGTATCAATTCAGAGATAGAAATTAGACCTTGGCAAATGTAATTGTGACTGGTTCGCTCCCAATATGGCGGAGCTGCCACCATGTTACTGATAAATAAGCCTGTACCCCACCTTTTACTTTTGTTTAATCTGCGTGTAACCAGTGGTCTTTGGAATTCACATTGGTTTTGCCTAGTTGAAAGTCTCTGGTGTCCATATAGGTTTTATTTCTCCGATATAAAATTCAGATGGCTGTTTCTAAACAGCCGATGAGATAAAGATCTCATACATTCTGCAGACAGAACTGAATGCATAAAGGTTGTAATGTATTGGAAACAGAAATTTAATCAAGTACCGTTTTTTTAAAAACAGGCCGCTTCATTCAGTGTATAAGTACTTGGCCATTCCATTAACCGAGTCTTCATCCTAGAGGCCAAGTATAGCAAAAAAGACCACGTCCATTGGTTTCTTGTTTCCTAACGTATGTGCAGAGGGAGGTTCAAATCATTTTAGGTCCTAAGCTATATATATAAATATATATATACTACTTGACTGGGCAAAGAAACATGCACACAATGGCTCGCGAAAATATGCTTCAGGTACCAGAGTCCCCAGGGTCTGCGTACTAAAGCAGTTGCAGAACGAATATTTCGTTGTACTGGTCGCTCAACCGCAAAACTACTAAAATAGTGCAACGCGGAGCAGATAAACGTATTTGACCAAATTTACCCGTAACAATCACTTTAAAGCACAGCAAAGTAGCACTGTTTGAATTATTTTAACGTAATTTCCACCGTTCGCCTTCAGCTTATTGTGCGGCAACGCCAAAGATTCTTCAACTGGGATCCGAGAGAGAGAGTTCTAGAAGCGGGAGGAACGGGCACCTCATCATGAAAATCAACGAGCGTGCTAAGTAAATGCGGGAGATCTCTCCGGGCACTATCTTTAAAACCGTAATAGTAAGGTAACTTGGCTAGAACTATGCCATAGTTCCGAATGAGGGTCTCAAAATCTCATGCATACAACTTCCGCTCTAGGTACGCATCCTTGTATCTCTCTAGTGATGACTGGTGAGCAATATACTTTAGCAGAGGTAAGGCATACAACGCAAGGTCTTCAATGGCAGCAGATTGCCTTGGTGAACCTTCATACATTCGGTATGAGTTTTCCGTTGTTCAAACAAGAAGCTTGAGGAACCCAATTCCTTGCCGGAGCAACTCTGTCACCGTCTTGGTTAGTCAAATTGCTGACCAGGTCTAAAGTAAGTACGTGCTCTTATCCTCATCACTCTCTGCTTCATAGTCGTCAACTGTAAACGGAAGGGATGCAATGTAACTGGCTCTCTGGATGAACGGTATGTATTCATCCAGGCACGCTACCGGAATACCGCAGTTATTCCGTGTTTGGTTGCTGAGGGGCATCAAAAACACTTTTTCAGCAGGCCTTGGGAAGAACTACACTGCTGTTTCTATCGGAAGAAGAGTTGTCATCTGGAAGAAGGGCATGCGCTCGGCAAAGATACTCATCCAAACTGAGAATAGTACGTCACCCACTAATCGAGTCCGAAAGGAGATAAGGCGAGCATGCCCTGATATCTGTAGGATCTTGGTAAAATCAGTCCAAACTTCTGACTTTGCTCTGCTACTGAACTGGACAGTTTCTTGGATGTCTACGTCCTAAAGAAGTTTCTTGCATCCCCTTGATAGCTTGGGTATATTGACTTTGGCTCCAGAGGAGAGGAGTGGAAGAATTATCAAGTGTGTGGCAGCCAGATATTCAAATTTTTGGTAGCCTAGGTAAGCCCAATATGCAGTCAGGATGGTATCCATCACCGATGCTGCTGGTAATGCATCAATCACCTGAAGAAATGACTCTTAAGAATGTACTTATTGCCGGACGTGCAGGGGCACTGTCGTAAAAACCAAATTATCCCACGAAAGGCCTAGTCTAACATCATCTAAGACATCAATGGTAGCATGTGCTGCTGCAAACTCAGCTCTATCCGATGTTCACTAAACTTGGAAAATTTAGCTGCGGTCTCTCAAAAAGGCTGATCTGTATCACACTTTCTGCGTGACATCATAGTTAGTTCACATCTGAATTTTACCTGTATAATATATGTAGGTACTGGGGATCAAATGCTGTTCTATTTGTAGTGTATTTTTGATCGAAGAACTTTGTAAAACCATATGTCGTTTCTTCACGTTGCACTCAGGAAGGGGGAGATTCGATCGAAGAGCAACCGATTGATTCCATATTGGATAATGTTATTTGTTCTTGTTATGAAAACAGCTAACATTCTAAATAACAGAACATTTGGTAAAAACCGTAACTAGACGTATATCAACCGGGCGCTACTTCGCGGATTTTTGTTTCAATTAGAAATAAATCCACTGAAGGATACCAGAGAATCAAAAAGAGAAAGTTCAGTTTCTGAAACAAAGCCTCTTCAGATTGACGTTCAGACGGGTTTCTCACATGTTTAGAACAGAAAATTTCATTTTCTAAGAGTTCTCAGTGGAGTAGACTTTGTCTTTGGGAGATTCTGGGTGAAATAGTAAATAGTGGTATTACGGTTACACGGGCAAGGTCTTTGCTCCTTAAAAGTTTTAAATGTTCTTACCCTGACTGAGGAAGCCATAAGGAAAGCAGACAGATTTTCCTATTTCTGAACTAATTCTTACCTGGTGAACGCATCGCGGTTGAGCTTGTGGTACCCATAAACGAGGAACTGGCCCTCAGTTGCGAATTTCATAAAACTTGTGTCGATACTACGTTTGCCTGTTTGTAAAGCGGCTTTTGAGTGCTGCAGCCATTTGGTCCGTTCCTCTACATTCAACAGTGTTATCCACTACGGGAAAAGGAAATTATGTTAAAGTAGCCGGAGAAGTGGTCTTGAGGTTAGGTTCACTGTCAAAGAAAATTGTGATCACCCACTGGATTAAATGCTCCATCGTAGAAGATGACGTTGGCTGGTCATAAGCTGTACTTAATTCGTAAAAGGATTTTGCGAGCTAAAGATGTTTTCTAAGGCAGTTAATCGTTCGAAAGGTACAAAACCCGTGACTTTGGACATGAATATGTAAGTCGTGCTGGGCCCCTCGGTCGGGGACTTTAGGATCAGCTTCATCGATGTTTAGAAAGACTTAGCGATACGAATGTTTGCCACAAAAATTGGCGATAATGCATCTCCTTGATCTCTTTGCAACCGTAGTCTATTGTAATCTCTACGCTTAACAAAGTACTTCTCGCAGCGTTTAGGTTCTGCCCTCTTTGACTGGCTAAACAAAGACGGCTAAGAAACGGATAAAATTGCAAAATCACTGCTTGTATGGTATGAAACTGAAACCCATTGTGGCAATGAATACACCAACATAACATGCACCTGTTAACGGTGGGTGCTCTTGACGTGTATATAAAACATTTTACGACTGTTATCCGCCACCATATTGTACGTTTATTTGATGATGCCTTAATCATCCAGCTTACGGATAGTTTCACACTCTAACTGAACCAATCGGGCTTTGAGAAACTGATGGTGCTTTGTCACATGTTCGGTTTTACGGGTTTTACCGCGGATTGTATTTGTTCCTATTTTGCTCAGCAACACTAACAGGAGCGAACGTATTAAAGCCGAGCTGAAATCAATAGCAATTTAGCTCCTATCTCAATTTAGTTTAAATTTTTCAATCGAAACGGCAAAAGACCCCAGTTTCGGAAAGGGTCAAAAGCTCAGAATCTGTCGACAAACTTCCCGAATGCAACCTGTCAGATTTATTTTCGAATAGGAAAAGAGATTCAAACTGATCGATACTTAACTTTCATTTAGAGTCAATCAACATTGCATAAATGAATTCCGGCTATGTTCATTAAACAAAATCAAATGCAAACATAGCTGGGTTTCCATCCGTTCCTTCTGTTCTCACATGTAAGGTTAAAATGTTTAAAGGTAATTTTTGAACAAAGAATCTACTGCTTTTGATCTGGAGTTTGCAAACAGACCGGATTTTTGATGTTAGCTTTTTCGTAACGGTGTATTGAGTGCCCAATAAAAAAATGCTTCACGACAGTTATGCAACTCATGCTTGCAGTTTCGTTGAAGAAGACTTACTATTACATTGCATTGCACTCCACTCATCGAACGGTGAAAATTATTGATCACGCTGTTTGGTATATTGCGGAGTATATACCTGTTTTGTCAGGCGATTTTTCCCATTAACCATGGTAAACTAATCGATTTAGAGATCACCCTGCAAAACAATTTGATGCAGGAATCCTCTATTGATTTTCTTGTTTATCATTTACTTCTAAAATGAAATAGTTGTGAGTTCCGGCCATATACAACAGAAATTGCAAAACAATCAAACGGATTTAATTATTTGCAAACTGACTGAACCCATCCATACACCCCGGTAACGAGTCCACGTATCTAAAACAGTGCATTTTCAAACGTTATGGTAGTTTGCATGAATTACTACATCCCTAAATTTGGAATTCATATATCGAATGACCACAAAACGAAGGGATAATTAATGGTGTGAAATATATTTGAACTAATTTACGAACAACAGTTTGCAAGAGCAGTCATATTATTAGACGCAAATAATAATCCAAAATAGACATGGATGACCAATATTTATTTCCAAGATTCAACGGCTGTAAACCTTTTCATTGCTTACTAAACCGTTATCAAGAGGCGATTGTTATCTTCATTTATAAAAGCAAAATTATTTCGCGGTTCCAAATAATTATATGAATCAACAATTTTCTGTAAGATCAGAATTCTAACATATAAATGGATCACACATTTTACCCGTCAAAGTTCAATATTTGCTTGAGTACTTCCCCATCGAAATTCACTCATTTTTGAAAATGTTGGTCATGAAAAAGTTGCCATGATGATCAAAATTTTCAAAATATTGTGCAAAACATTGATTGAATAAAACTTGATATCTTACAACCGGGCAACCTGATAGGGCCTGAAATTTGGTTGCCACCCTGAGTGAGGAAGGATCCTATATAAAAAAACGATCATATATGCTCTGATGGACATCTTGTTATGCCCACAAAAAGATGCACTTACCTTCGGAATTTATAGCTCTGGGTCAGCTTCAACGAAATTTAGACGTTGTGTGCGTAATTTCTCGTCAAGGACGTCCATGACTTTGCCTAAATTGAATGAGGTTTCTTTAAAGTTATAAGGGTTTTGATCGTAGTTTTGTCCAGGCATACACCATCGTAATAATGATATTCTGGCAAATAGGTTTGCACAAAATAATACGAGTGTGGGTAAACAATGCACCTGACCTTTGTGCAGGAGAACTCTAACATGACCATGGGCAGAATCTGAAAATAATTTCGACATCAATAGGCACACTAGTAAGGATTTACAAATCTGGGTGTCTACGAAACAAAAGCCAGTTACCCTTCCGGCTGTTTCAGGTATTAGCATCTATGTTATCTAACTGAATTTCTCTAACAAGAAGCCACTGCTGTTATGCATTTAGCAAAAGAACGAGTTCCACCAATGATATTTTTATATCTAGACCGGGCTGCTTTAGTCTTCCGGAGGTCAAAAAGTAAGTGATTTTCGTACAACTGCCTGAACAGATCCCTCAGACAGTTTTTGGGCCTCTGCTTTCGGCAGGGTTATAGCTGTCGATCTGTACCTAAAAAGGTATTGATCACAAAGCCGAAAATTAAAATAACAAGTTGTTCGTGATAAGCCGTTAACGGTAAAACCCAGTTCCATTGGGAAGCCACGTGTTCATCAAGGGAAGCCTTTACCGAGCACTTTCGAGTGGCAGTGCTTAACTGTGTGGTGGCTCAAAACCATCAATGCGAAGTTGAAGAACACTGGATGCTACCGAGGATAAGAGATTTTGAAATACAAGCATTCACAAAAGACAACAATGAAGACCTTCAGTGTATGACCTATTTCTAGGACAGTTTTTCCATTGCAGTTGAAAGTTTAATTTCGCAACACATCTTCAGAGGACAATGGATTTTATTTATCCTTACTCAAATAGGCATCGTCGGCAGGTTTGGATAAGAGGTGAAACAAGTGGCGCCATTTATCACAAAATTACCTTCATTAGTCTCCTTGAATACAACTCTAGTCGTGGAACATATGAGGTGGATTAGTTTTCTGTACCAAGTCACAAACATTAACGACATCAGAGAAGGGTTCACGAAGTGATAGACAAATGGGTCTCGGGAACTTGTTGGAAAATTCACCGTGGAAATTGTTTTGGCACTACCGTTTACAGTGTACATCCTTCTCTACTGTCAGCTAAAACTGTTCACATATTGTTCTCATAAATTTACCCTTTATTTTGTTAGGGTCGATATTTCAACGAGGCATTTCATATCATGTATTAGGCGGCTTATTGTACGTCTCCCCTTTTGATACCTAAATCTGGTTACATATCATACGATTACATTTTATTCGAAATGAAAGTCAACCGTATTCTGGCTCAGCGCAAAATTTAAGTTTGTGGTTCTCTCACAAATGTATTTACTTGGGTACGACTTTCAGTTTGCTTCCATCGAAGTAAAAACTAAGTTATTTGTTTTTTTGTATGGGGTAACATGGGTGATGTATTCAATTAAGTTGACAAACTCCCTTCGCTTCTAATTTAAAAGGAAGGCAACTATAGTGTTCATAATAAATCATTGAATCAACGTTTTTGATTAATTTGATGGAATCACGCACTTCNAATTTGATGGAATCACGCACTTCTTAATCAAATGCTTCATTTAGGACTAGGGTATGGAAGTCATTTTATAAAGACAGTATGTTCCACTTTCACAGTGTTTATGTGTGTTTGCGTACGTTAATAAACAATGGATGCAGCTAGTCTGTGAGAGCGTTGCAATACCTCGTATAGTAGGACATCAGCTAGATTTTCACTGTGCACTCCAAGAATAATTTGAATTTTTGTGAAACGTTTTCTGCGGAATGTGCTAAAATATATGCAAAAGGGTGATGATCAAGACACTGAACGTATCAATTTACGGGAATATTTGGCAAATCATTCTGTACGCTATTCCAAAAGAATGACTCAACTTTTTCTGATGAGGTTTCCGTCTGGAATGTTTCACAGTCTGATCATACGAATGACGGTTTACCACGGATTTACCAGTTAACAAAATTGATTGCTGGCACTTAAATCTAAACTACTCTAAGTCTTCACAAAAAGTGCAACGTAACGAGATATACGCGAATTGTTATATTTGCGTAAATCGTAATTCTCAATCATCAAATAAATCAATTTATCAAAATGATCAATGTTTTTAACACAGTCAGTAGTTTCTAACCCGTTGACTATTGCTTTCGGGGCAATTACAGGAAAGGGCAAATTAAGCCCTGTTCAAGTATCATAAAATATCATTTAAAATAGAATATCATAAAATATTTCTTANCTTATCTGTTCTACATGCAAGAAGTTCTACACTCCTTTCCCGCACACTCTTATGAAGTGAACAGATGTAAGAGAGATGTATGCAGCCACACAACATCATTCGTCCTACACTTAATACTGAAATTCAGCTGTTGCCGCTGCAATTCCCTCTTCTCATTTTGATAAAACATCTTCGATATTTACGTCAAGTAAAAGTTTAGATTATTAGAAACCAGTATTCCATTTTCATGTGGTATAGCGTGTTCTAGTAAGGTGTTGCATTATTTGTATTAAAATGCTTAGGTTGTTAGGGAATATCTCATGTAGCCCCCACCTGAATTGGCCCAACCCAGTTTGAAAAACAACTTGTGTTCTGTCAACAATGTGAATTGAATTCGGGTTAATCAACTGACTTTAACTGTGACTTTAAACAAAACCCAGCAGAAAGATGTCTCGTTGTTTGTTGTAGAAACGGAACTGTTGAGTTAGATTAGGTACATTAGCATCAATACGAACCTCGACTCACGACTTGCAAACTCAGATGAAATGCGGGCTCGAATATCCTCAATGNTCCTCAATGAGCGTTTTTGTCGCAACAACTTAACAAAATCTAAAATGATTTCCCAAGGTCCACTTTGTGACCACTTACAACAAGGTGGTCTCCAAAGGCTGAGATTGTCTTACGCGATGCGGTTAGAATATCTGGTGTAGGCTGAGTCACTGATTCATGCACGCATCTGGGGATGAGTTCAGTTGTTCTTCTTCGCAGTGATTGGTCGGGTCTACCCATATATCGTTCGATTCCGTTGCAACAGAATGCATAATTACAATGAAGGTAGACCTGACTGAGTAGCGCTCTTTCATTGGAGGCAGAGAGATTTTCGGATTGATCGGATACCGAAGTGAAGCAACAGCATCGGAGCTTCCTCGTAAGATGATTTTAATGCGATGTGTGATAAGCTGAATTGTTGACTCCCCTGTGAATGACTGGAAGATGTGGATATCCCTTGAAATACACCCTATAGAAGAATGCTTGAGTCTGAATACTTGTTCAATTGCAAAACCATGCAAATGGCTCTGGACAGACATTATTAGTAACTAGTGGAATAAGAGGCTGCAAAGGTATTGGAGGTATGATAGAGTTGATGTTTTCACATGTTGTGCACTGACAGATGAAGACAACGGTTTAGAGTAGAGGGAATTTTGTGAATTAGGGTATGAATAAACACACCGTTGTACCGGACGGATTCAAACTCGATAAAATATCATGAAATTAGAGAGTCAAGTAGCGTAAGGTTGCAAGTAGTTTCATGTTGTTTATTGGTATACCTACGCAACCGAAGAGAGCACACAAAAGGAATTCCTTTAGCAGCGTTTATCTTGTGACTTGCCTGTATATATATATATATACTTATAATGAAGCATTGATTCCCCGAGTTAAACTTGAAGAGAACACAACAAAGCTACGTTGCACTATTTAAGCCAAGACAGATTTCGCTGCATCGAGGAAAGCCTACAAGCTGAGTCAAACCTACTCCAATCATTTCTTGTCGGGAAATGCAGTTATCTGTTATTAAGAAGTTCAGTCGGACATCAGAGCAAAAATCAATAATAAACGACGTCTCTAAGAAGAAGACCTACATTTGGATTCTATTTAAGGGCGACAACATCGGCCTGATTTCCCAAGACCGATAGGAAAATGTGGTAAAACGCACTTATGAGGCTGCCAAACTTATCGTCCTGTACACAACTACACGCATCCCCATTCCACCCACAAAGCAACCCCTGCTACTGTCTGCCAAATCACATGTCATTCATCAGTTTGAATGTGATTACGGAGCATTTTACATTGACAGAACAAATAGGCAGTTGCACACACTAATCCAGGAGCCGATCTCATCTTGTGTGTAAGACGCCGATCGACCGAATCACATGATCAAATGCCATTCGCCAAGTTGACCCCTCAAACCCCCATACACGTATCAACCACCACTAACATTACACCAGTGCCAACCCTATCTTTACCCATGGACAACAAAAACACAAACATCGTTAGTCATCTATCACTTGATATCCGTTGATGACCAATCATGATCCGGNTGATCCGGATCGGACAAGCCGATTTAAGATCATTCATGCTAACTCCAATCACCGAATGCCTAGATTTGGGGAGACGGTTGCAATCAGGAAATAGAAACATGGCCTGTGTGCGTGTTAAAAGAACTGTCAGTTTTACAGTCACGGCCTTAGCAATGGTAAAAGTGTGATGATTCATCCTTGTCGTATTCGTGTGTAACCTGATGTATTGTTCAAAGATATAAATTGTAGTTTTCTGCAGTATTTTACCGGTCGAGTTGCAGCGAAGTCTACCTTGACATAAGACGTGCAACCCGAGATTTCTTGTGCTCCCTCTTAAAATATATCGATACATACCACACTATCATCTCATGCGTTCATTATTAGAGCAGTACAGATCGGTACAGGTCGAAAGTTGCCAAATGCTTGCAGGTACGGTCGTTTGGGAGTAACTGAAATAACCAGGCTTTGAAAAATGCTAATCCGAAAATTAAATAACTACATATAAACGATATATTTTCAGGTCAAAACCTTTCTAGGATAAGATATGTTATTGAGGCCAACAACGAGGCGCTTGGTATTTAATTGACAATCGACTCTTCAGGCGGGAGAAACATTCACTTTTTGTGACCGGTGAATTACATGTTTTGATGACCTTAATCAGCAGGTTGCTCTTCTCAGCCTTGTGTCATGCATGTCAGTCATTGCAAATTCGTTGGTGAGATTAACCGAATGCTAATAACGGCTTTACGTCGATCGGGTTTGGCTGCAGTTCGAAATAATGCATCATGTTCCCGACGACAGCTTGAGGAAGTTGTTCTAATTCACCCAAATTATGCTTCATATTCATTGTAAGGAGCGCTGGCCGAACGCGTTCATTGTGTGGCTACAATGTGGTGGCTTATCTTCCTCTGCATTACTGTCTAGTTGAAGACATTCCGCCGAATATGCGTCAGTTTGCACTCATGTTTACATTGAAGCACTTAAAGAAGTCAAAAAGCAAGCAGCAAAACTTATGACCTCTGTAAATCGTTACCTGCCTGCTTCACAAGTATACCAAATACTATTGAATGTTTCAATCGCTTTGGGTATACTGATATTACAGAACGCCTGTTCATCGACCGAGATACCTTGAGGTCAACTTCTAAAGCCCATTTTTTGTGGTTTCTTGAAAAGAACTCTTTAAATGAGCTGATATATATATTTAACACCGGCTTGTAGACAAGCATGGTGCAAACGCTACAACAATAATAACAATAGCGATAATAGGGGACAAGTAAATTGGGATACAGAACAAAGTGGAAAGATGGTGGAACAGTCAAACACAACAAAATGGTAGAGCTAATAGAGCCACACAATTTTCAAATTCATTTGTGATGAAAAGTTATCATTCACCAATATATTTAGTTTAACACTATATGGAAAGAGATATGCTTATTGGAAAACTTCTATTGACCAGATTGATCACAGGTATGGAGCCATAATCATTTGCAAGCACAGTTTTCTCGTCACAATTTCGGAGAAGTCAGGAACATGAGTTTCTATAACGAACCCATGGTTATTTCGCTTTCTCTGTACACGTGCATACTGGAGTCAAAGTAATTCTTCTATCCTCACTCAGATCATAGCCGTAA
>UZAN01039392.1:77633-100731 GCA_900618425.1 Echinostoma caproni | reverse complement strand
GATTTCCGAAACAAGGACGTCTAGCGGGAGTCAGATTTCGGTAAGGGTGATCACAGTCGGGGAATGCAAACTTGCCAACGCCTCCAACTCGTCCCGCTTGTTCAGGACACTACGTTCATTGGCGGACAATGCACGCGCGGCTGTGCCTTTCGGCTTTAGCTATCGGTACGTTCTGTAGTTCCTACTGGGGGCACCTCTCTCCATCGAAAATGTGGGCGCTCCTCTGGACCAGAAAATACCGGATAAAGAGATCCGCCTCTCCATTGGCTCGACGCTCGCTTAGCTCGACCAGTACCTGCTTCAGCTTTTTCGTTCCTCCATGCTGAGATTACATAACACCACAATCGGTTGTCCTTTCGGTGAAAAAAGAGCTGTACTATCGACTTTTTTCCTCCACAGACCCGAGGACGGCAGTCACAGGACGATAAAAACCATCCTTCCGTTAGGTTTACAGCAGGAGAGCAATTTTCACCCGAATCGCTTGAGAGTGATTCTCCTCGCTCGGGACGAAGAGCCTGATCATGGCTCCTCGAAGCAGGGCTAGGTCTGAGTTGAACCTAGCTTGCGCCGTGGGTTCTGTGGGCTCAGGCATGTTGACAGCTAAGAATAATCGCCGTGGGTCTTCTACGATAGCCGGTCGGGTTACTGGCCTGGGGTGGAATGATACTCAGGTTCTTTGCGCAGGTAGGTTGCGCTTGGTACTGCCCGTTTTTGCACTGCTGGAAACACGCTCGGTAGAAACAGCTTGTGCGTACAATCTGGGTTTTAACAACAAAGATGGAGGAGCAGGTGGTGGGGTCAACGCAGTGGCTGTCGGCACTGGGGATCCAGATACTTTCTCTGTCACATCGCGGTTCCCGCCGGGGGTCGGTTGCTCGTCAGCTATGGAGCACCTGTTCCTGCGTTTTCTCTTTTCACCGACGGTGCTATTGGTTGGATGAAACTCCTCCGTACAGTCCACAGGCCAACCTGAGTTAGGCAACTTCGGCACTGCGTCACCGACATTTATGATGCGAAAGTTCTGAAAACAGTGGTCACAGACAAACTTGAGTTGGATTGAATCGCACAGCTGAGGCACTCTGTATATATCCGGTTGGATGCTTGTAAACGTAACATGCAGCCAAAAGTGAGGCACATCACACAATAAGATCTTTGTGCTCGAGTCAACGGCCTGTTTTGCATTTTGGGCACGGTAGGTTTCTCTCGGTATACTTGGTACAAACTATTGCTTCATAAATCCACAGGAGGATGTGGACAAAACAGAATAATAACTTCTACGGTAACCTCGGACACAGCTTGGTTCAGCGCAGTGCTTTCCAACCGGTTAGCATGCTCGTTCTCCCACTCATAGTATGCATGTGGGACACAGCTTACCCCAAACGGTTCAGTCAGTATTATTGTGGCCCAGTACATTAAACTCATGGTCACATTCACTATTTTCTGCATGAGTCAAAGAACAACAAAAATCATCAAAAAATAAAACACTTAAGAAATACGCACCTAGGTGGTTTGCCCCGTCTGAAAAGTTCTATGTGCAACAAGTAAGTTAGTGTGAACAGAAAAGGTGTTACTTGTTGAAGTAAGTAAAATAATATTGAACGTCGTGTTTTGAAGTGTCTGTTATTTGGGGATTGCATAAATATATATGTATGGCTGTATGCAAAATAAGCAACTGTGGCGGGATATAAGGTATGGACTCCGACTACCGCTCTTTAGATGGCCTGATGTAATCGGTATGTTGAACTAGGTGTACGTAGTTGCACTCTTTTAGCAATAGACATGAAAACAATCAACCCATTAGCGTAAAATTGATTCTAGTTACACAGCCTCAAACATGTTGACAGTAGGTGCACCTTTTTTTGTCTAAATGTGTTTATCGTCTGATATTTTGCAAAGTTCCTATCAATGTTCCATTGCGAGTTACAAAACGCAAGTCAGAAACTGTTGTTTTTGTTGCTGCTGAGCTTTATTTGAACCAAAAGCAGAATACTTTCGAAATAATGCCCAGGATAACTGGTCCATTGGCTACGAAAAGCAAATTATGGTATTTAATAACTCCAAGTAGGATATAGTTATGGAGACAGTCGATAATGGTTTTGGTCTTTGCCATTTGATTGATCTGGGGTAAATATTGTCGGCGATTAATTGGTTTTCTTATCCTCGTATCGGTTGAAGACAGTTTGATACGCTGGTGAACAATAATAGAACCGGGATGCAAACTGTAGTTGCACAGGACGCATTAAACGCCGATTCCGACCTGGCATTGCACCACAACTATTTTCTACTAAACCTTCAGATTCACGAACAGAACATTCTGGATTTCTGTTTGTCATTCATTCATTCGTCATCATCCAGTCCGATCTCAAACCGTTGGGTTACACGGAAACTTATAAATCACTTCGAATCCTTACATTCATTCGCTGATAGCGCCATCTCAAACGCCTGTCGGTCTTGGAGGAGGTTGAATATAATGGGGTAAAGATACGTTTCATTAGGCAAAATCGCAATAATATTTGTAAAGTAGCGAGGCAGGTTGTGCTTAAACAGGGCACCGGTGCCATTTCCTATACATTTGCAGTGAAGTGCAAGACTAAATCGAATACGTCTACGTGAACGAAATAATTACTTATAAAAATCAAACTATGAACAATAACGTACCCTATCTCTGAATACATCAACGCGCTGCACCGACACAGAAAAACCCAATAACATTGTCTCATCTTTCATCTTGTTTGATCAATTCAATAATTGGTCGGCTATTTAACTCGTGAACTCAGTCTACTCTAGGCTTTGCATATGTGTGACTGAAAAAATACGAGTTCGACGACATAAGCATAAAATCGTAGAGAACGCAAATATTCACCCTATTTACTGTGTACGACGTTTCAATTTCAGTCGAACAGGTTGCTATTGTGATCCCAGCAAGTAGAAAAATAATACTTGCACCAAAAATATTTGTGTACAAATAACTATTAGCGAGTTGTGAATACTGATGACAAACGCTTCAGTCAATCCTATATCACCTGCCCAAGAGCAATCATGATGCCAGCATGAAAATAATGATAATTAGGATAATCAGAACACATGATATGGATGCGTGCCGAATGGATGCAAAATACTTCCAACTATCACCAAGCTTCATAACTGGACCATACTATCACTTCAGAATATTATTGCACTGTGCGCATTTTTTAATGACTGAATCAATTACTTAATCGTGTCAAATAATAGATTGCAATGATGAAACCCATTGGTTTATCGATTAACCGATTTTCAGTCTGCTCTTGTGAGCCGAATAGGAGAGCAAGAGCCGAAACTATCTCCTGCAGGATTGAAAAGAAATGGAAATTCAATTATTATGCGGTGCTCATGCGTTTCTTTGAAGGGTCCAAACGCGCTCTTAAGTGATCTTATAAAATGAACAGAAATTCAATCGATTTCATTTAGTTTACCGCTTACGTTTAGACTACATCTTTCGGATGTTAAAGAACCAATGCATTTAGGGGGATTTCAATATATACGGTAAATTCATTTCTCGGTGTTGTCACGTGGTTTTGGTTATTAGCGGAGAATGATGAACTCTACTGAAAAACTGGCAAGCGGTAGCAAAGTTGTTTTGTACAGGATCTAGCATAAACGTGCAACCAAAGACATTGGGAACAACTTTTTCGATCAACGGCATGAATACACTTATACATGTAAACTTTAAATGCTATTATGGTGCTCTGGTTTTAGTCATTCGAATCTCTAAAGTTCGTTTTCTGACCAATTTAGGCTTGTGTTCTACCAACATTTATATTTTTTTATTGTTTTTCATTATGGTCCGTAGTCAGAAGATTATTGGTACCAACATACCATGACTTGTTAAACAGCAGTAGTACATATTTTGAAACCGTTTAGGCTCACAAACAAAATTTTGGCATTTTTGTCTTGAAAAAAAACAATTCGCATTGATTCCTTTTGAAACGTACTTGTATTTGCATCTTAACTTCACATACCCCATGGGTTGTCTTTGGGGCTGTTTAAGGCAATCGACAACGAAGAAGGAAAAACGGGGCCTATTTGAGCTTTTCAAAAATCAGGGGCCAGTTGTCAGATGGATCAAAAAGGCAATTGTGTTCAGTGAATTTGAAAGCACATTTTAATTAGCTAATTTATTAGTAGGAACAAATTAATGCATTTTTCCTATTACGTGAATGTAATAATTGAGATGCTGACTTTTTATTCGTATCCAGTCGGATTCCATATCCATTCCTAACTGCAATACTATAACTTTATTTGAAACATGTATGTCTTAAATAACTAGATTGATGGGAATAGAATTTATCAGCTTTTTGAGTTTACAATAATAATTCGACAGAAAGTGGAACGCGTTTGTACAAAACATTGTGCGTAATTATGAAAAAGAGGAGCATTTAGATGGAAAGGGATTTTCGAACAACATTCTACATCCCTCTGAACTGACTCATCACGGAATCCCTAAAAGGTGGCCTTTTTGTGCGTGAAGCATTACACATTTTTATTTTATTTTATTTAAATAACGAGATATAACTAGGTTTTCCTCTTCCGTTTGAACGGATGCATCATTTAAATGGCGACGGCAATTCAGTGTACAGACGGGTACACCGGAAAATTCAACAAAAGCGCATACATTTCGTGAACTTCTTATATACAATCTACCAACATTTTACCTGTTTACCTAACTTTCAGACTCCATGTATGCAGGACAATTTACCTGAAATGAAGGGACAGACTGTTCTATTGATGACCAATGTGCAATCAACTAGCAACACTGTGGGGCTAAGTTTGACATATCAGCTGTACATTTGTCTTTATTTACCGGTCTTATAGATGAGAGATAACCAAAACAATGCCGCAACTTAATACAAACGCTGTTTTGTAGAATACGTTTTAACTATGCCTTCATTCAGTAAACGTTCAAATGAGGCAACACATGAAATTCATTATTTGGAACGTCAAGAATGGTTGATGAATAAACTGCATCAACTCTTATGATCCTCACTGTTGATATTGACTTTAAAAAAGGCAGTTCTACCAACAACCCCGACGTTTTCCTCCTTCTTCGGCACTGAAGATCCTGGAAATATGACTGTGTTTGAGCGAATTTGCTAATAGTCATTCGTGTCTGATAAATTAATTCTAAATGATAGGTGGTCACAATTTGTATTTGACGTTATCCGTAATCACTTTCGATCCGGCATAATTTATAAATATATGAAACCTACTCAAATTAAATCAAGTCATAGTTGATTTTGCCCTCATCTTTTTTAAACACAACATGCCAAACATATAGATCGATCTGTATCCTCCCAATCCTACACGAGTCTTAAAATATTCTCAATTTGGAGAAAACCAGAATACCATCTGGGTCAATTTCATTGTGGATTACGCAAACTTTCAATTTACGTTCTTATTCAAACCTTTTGTTCTTCACGTAGATACACCGTCAAAGCCTCACACTTGCCATACGGAAAAAAGAGCAGAACTTTTCTCAACTAACTCTTTCCAAAATAATTAACATACTTAAAATCAATCATTCACTTACATATTGCGAGGAAGCAATAAATAGTTTATTGCATGGAGTTATTCAAGCACTTCTGAATGCTGCTCCCCGTTGAGTGCGCACGTAGTAAGTATCTGCTGTACGAGTTTGTAGAAGTTCTTCGTGTCTCTCTCTCTCCGTTCACAGAGTAGAAATTATCACATTAACTCGTGGTCCGTTGATGGAAACAGTCTTCCCCATGTTATAGTTTTCCTAGAACGATAATTATGGATTCACGTGACTCGGTTATCAAACGAAAGTGTGCCCGACTGACATGTGATTGAGGCGCAATAACCTTTCGTTATGAATGGGCATTGGGTTATCTAAACCGACCAATCTACATAGGTCAGAACCGAACGAAAACAGCTTTATGTGTGTTCACGGGCAGATTCCGATCAACGAATAAGACAGAAAACAACTATGCTTTTACCAAGAAATTTAATCCCGTATGGCTCATAGGAAGTGGTCCTTGATTTCTCCAGTGACTCATTTATATTATGCATCGACCATTGCTGAGTATAATTTCATCTTTCCTGCAGGCGCAATGTTTTTAATCCTTTAATCTATCTCTTTAATCCTGGAAAACCAGCGTTCAGTTATATTCTCATACCAGTAATGTCTGTGCCGATCTCGATTATTTTTATGTTCTCATGGTGCGCATCAGGTTTTAACATTATCTGACGGTCAACTAAATGTTACTCATTACATATTCCGGGTAAAAGAAATGTTTTGTTACGTGTAATATCTCGAGAAGTCGTTATCATATTTAGTTTACAATAATTCTTTGTTAGAACGTTACCTCCTGTTATTGTATATACAAAGATACCGTTTTCAGGAAAGAGGAAGCGGCCAATCAAAGGGCTGCCATTCAACACACAATGGGGAAAGTTAGGCGGTGATAGTGGAATCGGAATACATCCCCGGGGTGAAAATTTGGTGATGTTACCACCGGACCGTCACCACCACATTAAGTATAAACGTTTATATGCATACTTCTTTGTGCAGCACAATCGAACGGATACAGTTTTAAATATTTCTGTCCGCTGTCACAAAACCTACTTGTCTCGATCGCTCCAGTTTGATTATGACCAAGTTAACAACACTATAATTTATTCTTGGTGAGTATTACGAAAAACTAGTTACTGTCACGGAGTCGGAAGATTTCAAATCAGATTGATGGTTTTAGGAATACACATGCACACGAAATCATTTTAATCTTCTACGAAGAAAATCGTGTCATCCAAAATGCATGTGATACTCCTCATTAAGGTGATACAGAGAGCAGAAACTAAAAACAAGGTCAAACATGTGTGATGTTCCCTATCTAGTTTTACTCCAAGTTGCGTTTCTTTCGCGCATTGAATGAAATTTGTCGGCAGCTCCGCAGTAATCTAGAATGTTGGACGTTAGGCACAATGAAGGTGCAGACCATTAGGCCAGCGTTACCATTTCTAAGAAATATTTCCAATAAATCGTGTGAAACCAGAGTGTCATTTTTGTTTTAATTGAATCGATACTTTATTGATCTCTTCATTTCACCGAAAATTTGTGCAGGAACGTTAGACACTGTCCGACACATACGCTCATCTGAAAACGTCGTTTTAAAATTTGTCTTTTGTTAGCGGTTTTAATACTGCTTCAATCCACAAGAATTGACATCTCTGGATAAATCGGAAAACACCTCTAAAGGTAATTTCGTATCTTTCTCCGTTTAGTGTGAACATTTGTGTTTACACATGTTTCAATGACACAAATATTCTGACCATATAGGTGTTTTCTCTTCGTTTCAAGAAACGCGTTATTATCAAAATTGCGTTCCATGTTAAGTGACTTGGATCCTGGTTCCTAAGAGACATTCACCATTCACATTATCCCATTTGACACAGTACTCCGCCGTCACGTGTTGTCACCGAAACCAAAAGTCAGACAAACAATTTACGGATTTTCAAGCGGTTGTGTTTATTTGTCTGGCTTGCATTGCACTTCGTTCAGTTTAATTCCCAAAAGAGGAAGTATCCTGAACTCTTTTTGTGCACAGTTTAGAATTATTGTGTATGGTTTGTGTAAAACATTCAGTCATGTGTTACATTACTCTGCTACCATTTTCAGACAACGTATCCTATAAACAACTTTGGCCTTTAGATTATCCTTGGAACTATTAGTCAATAAAAATCAGTAATTCATTCCGATCACATTTTAACATTTTGCAACTCCAAAAAGTGAGGGGCTGTGATTGAATAATCTGTATCACATGCTACCAGTCAGAGATTACGTAAAAAAGAGGCGTGTCGTGAGCTGTCTACCATTCTATTCCAGATAGCGAACGGAAACGATGTGCGTGAATTTTGGCACTGAAGCGCATAAAATGAACCTCTGTGAAGATTGATTTTTTCATTTTTATATGATATCTCAGACAAACGCTAAATGGGTTATTCAATGCTCTGAGAGGGTTAAATTCGTTATTTTTTCACCTTGGAATTGCTTATGTCACTTGATGAAAAATATATTATCGACATTCAGCGGATTTGAAGAGACTGCTACCTATCGTCCAACATGAGGCTCGTTGCCATGAAGTGTTTCACAACTGACTCGGTCTGAACTTTAGGCCTTGTACCATTTGGTGTGTATTTTGATTCAAGTTACAAAGAACAAAACTTTTGTTCTACTGATTTCACTTTCAGTGCCTCTGTGAATGAACTATTGAACATCACAAACGTAGTTTACACAGACTTTTGAGCACCAAGGCAAAGCTGAACATTATATGTTTTATTGAAGCCTTAAACTGGTACAATTACTAGCCACCTACTGTACGATACAACAGACAAAGTGTCGATTCTATTATACAATTAAATATAACCATCCCGTTATTAACTTCACTTCAATTTATGTTTAATCGATTCATTTCTAGCTACCATGATCAATCAAGGAAGCAGGAGTCGCAATTTTACTGAGGATAAATTTGTGGAGGATAGAAATAGGACACGTTCAGGTGTGGAACACTTGAGGTAATGAGACCAAGTGAAATCCGAACACAATCGGATAGGGCCGTTCAATGTATTGAATGATGGATTGATCGAGAGTTAAAAATTTCGACGGAACACAACCGTAAAGCCCAAGGGATTTATAATAAGGTGAAACTTACTGAATTTTGGACATACTGTGGACTTAAAGCCTTATCTCACTTGCAACTGGAGTACGCATACAAGAAAATATTTTATTGTAGTTGGGGTACGGCCAACAAAACGAATGAACCCGAGTTTTATGCCAAGAAATTTAGGTTTTTCAGGTACTAACAAACAGATGTTAAAATGGGTAAATTCTAATGATTTCACAAAGCACCTTGTCTTTAAGTCATGGAATGTTGTATCATTGTTTGTGGTGTCTCACCATTGGCTAGTTATAAGGTTTAAAATTGCTCTAGAGGATTAATTTTAGTTGTACATTCATGTTTTAACCTCGATTAACATTTCTTTCTTCACTTACCACAAACCATTTAAATAGTGTTTTAAAACAGTTAGCTAGGTTCTGTGGCAATAATGAGATACTGAACAGTTTTGTCAGTGTACTAAATAACAGACCGGGATTTTGTAGTAAAATCGAGAGAGACCTCCGATGAGTTTGCCAATATCCCGGCAGATATCTCGTTCTCTCTTGCGCTAAATAAACATATACTCCGACACATCTCCAGTCACTGTTTACGATTATTTGTGAAATTTATTACCGGACGACAATTCCATATTACCTTAGCAAATCATCTTTTCAGTAGTTGGAAACCATCACAAGTCTGTTCCGTAGTAATAAAAATGAAACGGTTTAACATGCTTTTTTATTCAGTCAACGTTTCGACTCATCTAAAACGTTCCAGCCATTCTTCCCTTAAAACACTCATTTGCAAACGAAAGACGTACCAGGAAACATAGCGAATGCGTTTTATCATTTGTAAAGTTAAACGTATTTTATGCAACATCATTCTCAAAAAGAAAACATGTTAATTTTAAGTATTCTGTAAGAGATAATGAATTATTAGATAAATGAATTCCAAAATTCAATTACATTAAATGATCCAAGGTGTTGTGGTCTATTTCCATTCACAGCATCGGATACGAACGGAACCACTGGCAAACTGAATGACGTGTGCTGGGAGAGCTATGAGGAACGATGAACAAATATCTACACAAATTTAAAATAGATCAAGAGTGGTTTGGAACTGCCTATATGATTAGATATCTTTATTTGTCTCTTGTTTGAATACCAGTCATATTGTGCTGATGTTTTACATTCTTCGCATTTCGGTCACTTATATTCATGTAAGCACGCTTTTAATATATTTTAACTTTCAAGTATTGTTTTCATTTGTCCTGTTTACCGTGACATAAAAGGTATATCTTCTTTCACATGACGAGCTTGGCAGAAAGCTGCGTAAAACATCAGTGGCGAATAAAGACTGATACACCGCGTATAACCTTGTCATAGACCTTTGCGAGAAATTCACTGTACATGCGCCTGTTCAGGTGCTTTCGTTGTTGAACGATACCTAGAAAAATTAGCTGGATAAGTACGTGCTGCATTATCTACTTGGATGACTAATTAACCAACTGCCTGAAAACCGATAAATCAGCCTGCTTGAATGACAAGCAGATTATTGCAAGGTGATTTGTTTGATGGATAATGCAACCAAACGCCTGTGCAATATTATTGGACATATGGCTGACAAACATACAACCATAAATACTGGTTGACTGACTGATTCATTGACTGACTGATTGATTGACTGACTGACTGACTGACTGACTGACTGACTGACTGACTGACTGACTGACTGACTGACTGACTGACTGACNACTTCAGTTCAACGACGGACTGACTAAGTGGATAAATGTAAAAAGGAGGGTATATTGAAGTGATTTCTGATAAGGTTTTATTGATGAGCCAATGTAATTGGCAGCATGTGACCTATTATATCTCTTCATTNAGCACTTGTGTATATTGTTCCGAAACCCCGGTTTGACAGTTATCTTCATTTGCCATGAAAATGCAGAATTTGCTCAGTGAAGCAAATAATGAGTTTGACATAACGTCTAAAGGCTCCTTATAAAGATCAACCAGTTTGTAAAATTAAACACGCCATTTAAATCAACATTCACTCAGTTTTGAACTAATGCGTTCCCTCCGTTTGCTCCCCACCCGGCCTTGTAATATATGTATCTGTTGTTCACATCACCTTTGATCATCGCCCCTCGACCATTGCATATTCTTTCTTTAGCAAACCACTTGACCTCAACCCATTTGAGACGCTTCAGCGGACACGTTGATATCTGTTCACCCACAGCTGTCAGCACTTATGACTTTATTCGTATGCAGCTTGATATGATATGTTATAGCCCATGTCCCCACAACTGTCAAAATTCGAGCATTATTCCCGCTGTATGCATCTCCCTCACCGTCTTGAGGACACATTTGGTCTTTATGGCATCATGCATTTCGTGATTTAATGATACGAGCAAATCTGTTCCATGTCGGTTCTTGTGACCCTTNCCCCCCCCCCCGTTCCCCCGATTTCTTATACAACTGAACATTACTCATTCCGCATCAAATTTATTGCTAATTGTGCCGTACCGATTTCTCCGCTTGTTTAACCGTTTTATCAAAATCGTTTAGTTGTGTTCGCTGTTGTGGAATCCCTATCCTTATTACCAACACAATACCCCCGGGACTGAGTGACTCTGATTGATCGATTTGCCCCTTTATATGCTTTGTTTCCCCCTAATGTTTCTTATTCTGTGGTCTGATAGTGCTTAGCGAGTGGCCTGACTCGGTATCCACTGATATTTTGATTTACCTTGCCTGGCTTCTGAGCCGGATTTCTCATATCTTGAGGTATGCTGTACATATTGCCTGTTTATCCATATCAGGAACACGTTGACTACCAACCTCATGTTCTATTTCCCTGGACTTGGGGGTTCGTTTTTTGCCCTTCACTCTATCACTGGACGTCAATCCAGTACGCTCTTTTCACAGGGAGTGTGTATAAATAATCCTTGTCCGGCTTTCTTGTAAATGTATACAGAGCATACATACAGAAACCATAGATAGTTACGGTAACTATTTATCATACCACAGTACCGCTGAAATGGTAAATGGATGAAAACCATTTTTTATCTACATTCCTGGTAATTTCCATTCTTCAAATGACAGTAAAACAAGACAAGTATCATTTGAGCAAAACAAACTGTTCATGGCTTCTTGAAGCAACCATTGCCAGTTTTACATCATAATCATATCAGTGATCTGGTGACGTTAATCATAAGTATTCCGATTAATATTTACCGCCCTCTGAAATAAGCTTGAATTAAGTTCACCTTTATGTTTGATTCATCTCGCCCGACCTGGACCAAGAAGGAGCAAACTGAAGCTATAGAAAGGTTCCACGGTGAAGGCCACACAAGCAATCCGTTTTGAACACCCGAAACAACAATTGAGGAGCAGAATCATTATCATTTGTGAATCTGAGTGCACTATAGAGAGAGCGAGAGAAAAAAATAACCCAGGTCAGGTGACTAAAACGGTTTGAATGAGGACGAGAAGTTATCTAACCATCATTTATAATTGAGGACTCTTTTCTGTCACGCGTACAATGCGCGTATGTACTTTTGTTTGTCAAGAATCACGGATGAGACAAATATGAATGATCGGCATGTGCCGCGGCCCAAGTACTACGCCATTTTTTCACCGATTCATGTCACTCGTTAGGAGTAGGGGTAATTAGAACAGCAAGGTATGAACCTAAAGCTCGCAAGAAAATTCCATCCTCCCCTCGCCACACAAACTCCAGCGGCACTGAATACCTGCATTATATATACGAGTTTTTCCGTATACCTTTATACGATAATGCTAATGAGATCCGATTCAATAATGTTTATTCCAAACGTCCCAAAACCAGTTCAGTGCATGTCTATAGATGTATATGTTTTTGCCAATAACCCATTTATTTGTCTGATCGCCTTCGACGCATTGTCGTAGTGTTTTAAGCCAATCAGTTGCGCAAATTACAAGCCCAAGTGTAGCATCGAACGCAGAAATGGTTTGAGTATATTTCCAAATGAAAATGCACGATTTAATGAGAGCGTGCAGAAAAATGAAGCCATTCCTTAAAGTGTCATATCAAAATTTGAAAGCGATTGTTTGGAACAGACATAACAAGTCATGACAATACTATCGAATTTCATTTTACCTATTTCATAACTAATTACTGTTTGTGGACAGTAGTGAGCTGAAGAATCAACATTTACAGTCAACTATCTCCGACGGGTTAACTGCGTCTTGAACAAGTTTGGATGAATGATCTTAGATGGGCGTTTTCGTTCATAACGTCGGAGTATAGACAGCTCACCCCTGAGACTCTCGACGAATATCTTAGGAGATTGTGGTTTTCAGAAGTTAATAGCACTGTTGATATCGTCGTTCACGGTGATTGCTATGTACGCACACCGGAGTTCTCAGTTGCTGTGCTGTGCAATAATTGATAGGTTGCTTCAGTATTTGGTAAGTTGGTCTCTTTCCTGTCACAGATGGGTAATCGAACTTGGGACAGATAGGAAAAGTCTGTGCTTTATCTTTATGGTAAACGTACTTCGTTGGGCTGAATACCTGCATCTAGTAGTAACCGAACTTTCCAAAAGCCACAGTTATGATGGATCGGATGATTACCATATTTAGCTTTCTAGTTAGTTCGCTTTTCTCACTAGCCACTAAATGAACGCAGTGCGCGACGCTTCACGGGGCTGTTTATCATGTTCGTGACGCAACATGGTATGGAAATCCATGAAGAAACTTAAAAATGTGATACTCAATGTCCTCTTCTGAGTCGCTTGGTTTTTTTCTAGGGTGCACCTCTAACCTTGCCACAACCGAGTGTCACATGCAAGGTAACAGGGTAAAATAATGTTTGGTGCCGGTGACCAATAAATCGTTTCGTACCTCGTTCCAGTGGTGCAGAGCCAATCAAAGATCCCAATTTACTCAGTGAGGTCTGAAGGTCCGTGGCTACTATTTAGCTAGTGCGCTCTTCTTAAACCTTGTCTTACCCGGGTTAATGGGCAAGCCTCAATGAACTTATTTGGTGGCGAACCACAATCGCACACATCATGAGGCCGACGACAGATACTTGTGTCTTGTAAAAAGTGGGATAAGCTGCTAGCCGATAACCCCACCAAGTCATTCAAACTCGCCGCTAATCGCTTCCGGTCGATTATTTGGTGGGATGGTCCTCACCTTTTAGGGGCTAACCACCAAGGTGGCTGTTATACTATGACGCAACGTGGAGACGTGCGCAGTTACATTCAGCTGTGCTATCTGTAGCTGATATCTTGGCTACGAGCTAACCTGCGATTGAAGGTTTTCGTGCTCTGTTTCATGCGAAATGTCAGGTATATTGTCCAGGTGTACTTATTCTTCGATGGGTCTCGCTCCGTGGGAATTCATTTAATCATCACAATTTTGATCGATTTTAAAGAACGTTTTGTTGGCTATCAAACACAACTTGCTGAAGAATGTTGTCATTTGCATTATCCAAGTTGTAGAGGTACTAAAACCCGTGCAATGAACCAAACTGTTGTTCTCACTAACTAAATGATATTCACTATGCAAACTGAAACTTGTAACGTCGCGTAACTCAACGGGATGGTATATACGTTTGACTCAAAATTATTTTAAAAGTTACTTATCTTTAGATAAAAATAATCACACAATCCGATTCAGCACCTATCCACAAAGTGCATCCGAAATTTCAGGTTACTGGGTCATCTTGGTACTCAATCTCGGGTTTTGATCACGCGGACGAACACGAAGAATAATAGTTAACTGACACATCCCCACGTGCAAAACGTGACCTTCTTTCATCATAAAAATCACTAATATGAGCGCTTGTTTGACAATCGTTTCTTGTTTGAATACAAAATGAACGATATTTGCCTTCTAACCAAGCTCTAAGTCGAGAGTTGTTCGATTGTGGCTTCTTCTATATGAGTCAATACTTGCCACATAAACTGTATTTGTACAGAGTTCGCCATGCTAATGCATAAATAATTCTGTATGGCAGACGAACACCGGAGGGCAGAAGACGGAATAAAATTTATATGCAGTAGAAATGTTTGAAACTATGTGGAGAAAACAAAATGCACTCTGACGGTTGTCATGATAAAATGACAGGCACTTGAAAGTGATAAAGGAAGCTGAGACGCAAACTACCGAAAGCAATGTTTGTGGAATAGCAAAAAGAAGTGGTGATCGCACGACAACGGTAAACCTTGGATACATGCGAAGGCTTCTACACTGAGTGCAATTAAAAAAACGGAAAACAGTAGCATAAGAAGCTGAATGGAGTGATTCTTTTAAATCAATTATTCCTCTTCATAAGTCTGTGCCATTTATGAAAAAGCTGGGCATGACATAATATTCTCCATTGCATTGAGTCATTTCGAGACAAGCCAAGTGAGAAAAACCATTTGATGCATTTTAGAAAAATACTTTGTCTGAAAACAGCGCTTTTGTTTGCAAAAAGCATGTTGGAACAAAATGTATAATGGGAGTATATGTATGATCTGACAGAAAAATAACAAACTCGAAGCCGGTTGTGTAAACTTGAGACTTCTAAAGCACAACGTTGGCATTTTTCGATGGACAGAATGAGTTTTAGTAGGTTTCTGGATATTCCGTTTCCATGTTGATATATAACTTTTTTCCGGACTGTGCATATACATATCCCCTCTGCTTCAGATTTTGCAGTTCAAGGTACTATTTGGCTAATACTTCAGAATCTCGTTTGATTTAATCTAAACATTTTGCGTTACATTTCTTTCATTCGTACACTTCTTATCTTCTTGTCCAGTATACTCACTAATCTGTCGAGAATAGAAGTGTAACAGCCAGTCCACTTTAGTCTACAGGGTTGAATAAACGGAATAATGGTGATAGCCAAGCAACTAACTTTAAAATTGAACCTTTTGCCATACGTTTAACTTTTATATACGGCAACTTATAAACTTAGGTATGACGGAACACCGTATTCTAATGAGTACCTCCTCCGCTACATCGGCATTTTTAAATTAGGAAGCATTCTGTGAACAAACAGTTCAAAATACTTGATCGGAATTAGATATCGCAGAAATAACTTTGGTGGTGAAAACACCTAAAATTTTTTTTCAGCTGTGACCCTGTTTTTCTACAGTAGCACAGTGCTTAATTCCATACGAATTGCTCTCCCAAGTTGACGCTTTAGTGGGATCTCGTGCCTACGGGGTTTCAATTTTTGTACAGAGCACGCCTAATCTGTTCCGTTCCGTTCAGTTTACTTGGGACTGAACCAACTGAACTCAGCTGTGAACGACAAACAACAGGTTTCCGGCGTACCTGACCGGATAAGTTGTCCTGTACGTATCTATAGAGAGCAGTGGGTTAATGATCAAACATTGGACATGATTGATGGATGTTGGAGGAACCGAAATTAGGACAGGAAGTCTCATTGCGCCCTGTGTTTGAAGGAACTATCTCTATATTTTTTCATACGCATTTTAACCAGTTCAAGGAACCTGAATAACGTACCAATTTTTCGCCTAAGTTTGAACTTGTTCTTTTACCAAGTAAACGTTAATAATAATAATAATAATAATAATAATAATATTGCCCTGGAATAATAAATCAGTGATGGTGAAACAGTAGTGCAAAATTCTTGGTTATCCTCCATGATGGTGTTTTAACTAAGGCTGACTACTTACGTATCTTCAAAAGAATGATAGTCTATATGAATAATTGCCAACAATTTTCCAGAAAATGATTAGAAAACAGGTCAGTTGCTTGTGTATCTGTGTTGCTACTGAATCAACCTAAACATTACTCAGCCTTTGTGAACGTGTTTGACTCACGGGGCTTGCTTGAATCAAGTATTAAAGCTGTATCAGTTCCGCCCAATCCGTTATGCATACATGTGGAATTCTATGGATAACCTCAATTTGTATGCAGTTCTGCTAAGATTCTTCGGTATTTTAGCCGCCGGATAGCGAAAAGTGACACTTTCGAGTATTAATTACCAACATTATTTCATGTATTTCGTCCTACTTTAGATTGCACAAATATTAACAGAGATGAAGGTTTTCCTTGCTGTAGTTTTACACGAAACCATTATCAGATCATTAGATTACTAGAAGACAGTGTAAGTACGCCAAAAAAACGTTCTTAACGCCTTCTACTAATGAGCTTTGTATAAAACGCTCTGAGTATAATTAATACACTTTATCCGTGTGCAGCATTTGGAATAAACAGAATGACACTGAGAAATACAGTAATTCTCCCTGATAAAATACCACGTTTATGAAACCAGCTTGGGACTGTCAAGATTTAAAGGGAAATAACAAAACGTCAAATCAAGAAGATGATTAGAGCCATCGCAACCTTTGGAAACATGTCTCACATCACGTAAAGTAGAAATCATCAAAAATGATCTCCAGAATGCTCATATAAGCAAGGCAATTAATTATGATGTCGCGAAGGACGGTAACAAATTAATTCCTCATTTGAACTTTATCTTTGATAACCACTTGATACCACAATATCCGAATGTGCGATTAAGACAATCGTTCTTACTTGAAACACATTTTTTAATGTGATATGAACTCTGTCGGTAACCTATTAATGATACTAACGAATTTAAAATATCTTATCCGTTTAAGGGACCATCTTTTGTCACAGCATTACCTGTAGAACATCTAATTTTTAGTTTCTGAACATTTGATAAACCAATTAAATTTTTCTATCAGAATGAACTGAGCTTCACCGTCTGATTGAGCCCTTTTTGGTCTTCTCATTCCATTTCAGATCTCGTAAACAGAATATGTTCATCATTGAAATCCATCACCGGTAATCCTTGGGAGTTCCAATTTACAGTTACATTGAAACTGTACAACGCCAAAAGCTAGCCAGAACGGAGACACTGATTTAATTTTAAACGAAAGTACTACAATTACCGGATTACCAACTATATAACATGTTATGTCCTTTTCAACTCTGTGAGATTATTTCATTGAAAAAACAACTTGAACTATTGATCAAAAATGAAGATGCAGCTTGACTCAAGATTAAAATAAACACCTTTCGTATGCACTGCCATTATCGGTTCTGGCAAAACGGTTTTCGCCTGTTGCTACCTTTGATAACAAAATTCATTCAAAATAGTCCGGGTGGTGACGGTTGTGGTATGTCTTCTTGATTTGGTTGGTACTTGAAATTTGAATAGATTACTGGGAGGTGATTTTTGATGTACGATTCTGTTTATTTCTGAGGCTTGCAACTATTCCGAAACGTATTGAATCGTAACACTTTTTTGCCTGTATGTTTCGATGAACGAAACTCGATTATAAAAACCATTCACAGTTTGCACAGTGAAACATATTGTCTAACTATCAAGCATGCAATGTCCATATAATGCGTCGTAATCTGCGAAATGCGTTTTTTTATTTTATTTGCAATCACTATATGATGACCAGATTGCACGGTATTCTTTGATCAAGATTTGTTATTGACCGAACAAAGTTAAAGAAAGGAGAAGCCATACAATGTCTGTTCAAACTATTGTTTGTGTTCAATTTCGTTTCCGAAGAATCATCTTTATTGCATTATTTGAAAGGATGATAGTCTGCGTTGGACTGTGTGCACCGGTGTGAATTGTTCATAAAAACCGTTAGGACAATCAAATGCCCCAGTCATCAATCATATAAGCAAGGAAGAACGTTTGAAAGCAGTATTTTGCTTTTGCTTGTGTGTGTATCTTTTGTTAGTTGGGTAAAAGAGGGAGAGAGAAAGTGACCCACGATACAATGACTGTAAAATCGATTCAGTTCGGGTAATGAATGAACTGCTGTACGTGCAACTGTCGTCAATGTGATGGGATTTTGCTCGATCTATGGCTGCTTTCTGCTCCATGGGTACACAAAATCCGATTTAAAAGAAGTATTTCTTAAAGAAATTTTGAGAGAAACCATGCCACCGATGGAATCATTTTGTAAAAAAAGAACTGGTTATAAGCCCAAACGCTTTTTGCCCATATCTGTTCACATTTCGTCTCAGCTATGACTCATTCAACCCATGCCACGATCACAAGTCTATATCGCTTCTATCTCGGTCCTCGGGAAGAACAATGTGTCCGCTGTACTCCGAATTCACATATAGTGCGGTCTGTCAACTCACCGAGTAAAATAAGGCAATCCGAAAATGGGGATTATATTTTTATTTGGTTCCAAACTATAACCGTATAAATTCATTATCGTATTCAATGTTGCATCCTATGTTACATCGAACAAAACGGATGAATTCGTGTTTTTCCGCAAGTATTTAGTAATATGAACTCCAATTTACCATGTGTGACTTCAAATCAACCCGAAGGGTACAGGTGTTCCAAATATCACTTAGGTGATTTCCAATGCATACGACCATATGGTACTGAGCAGGGTTTTTGAATGAGGTATGAAATGTGATGTTACTGAGCTGCACACAACTCCTCTGTTGTCCCATTATCAATGCCTGAAAGATTTTAAATTCTTAGTCTCTTTATATGGTTATAATTTGGGTTCGAAACACACTACACTACTGATCCACTTTTAATCCATACGTTTCCAAACGATTCACTGGCGTCAGAAACAGATCAAACACGAGTTTGTTCTTGGACAGGGACATGAAAGTGTGGGAGGCAGACGGGTAATGGAGTATATTTGTCTACTCCCTTTTGTAAAGGACTGCAAAAATCCAAAGAAAGCGTTTAACTTGGGGGAAGTGAAAAAGGGAGAATTACGAGTTGCGTTTGAAAATTCGAATCAGATACATTTGCCTCTAGATATTTTGAAACTCGGCTTGAGAATATCCGGCAGAGAAACTACGTTTTCCAACGAGTGCTTCCATATGAATAATAACGAATAAAAAAGTGTGACTTCCCCTGCTTCTAAAAAGTAAACAAGTTTTGTACTTAGGAAGAATGAGTACTATAATTTGATTTATGATTAGAATAAATTTCACGTGAACAACTGAATGTGAGGACAGATGTCACAAGAGCCTCAGTATCTATTTATCGGGAGGTAGTTTCATCCAAAATTACTGATTACTGATTTTAACCTCATCAATTGACTCATCATTGATGTAGGTTTTTTTNCATGATCTAATTAAATTGATTGTTCTCCACCACAAGGCTGAATGTCCTTTAATATTTCCTTATATTCTCTAATGGAGTCAATAATGGAACTGGCTTGATTAGTGCATTGCATTTTAGGCCCCACACTGCAAATTCGAGTCCCACACATCCTGCTTAAAGAGATGATCTTGATGTTTTCTTGTAAAGGTTAGGCTTTTGTAGTCCGGAATTATCGAAATAGCCCCGCATTTCAAACAAAAACAATGGAGTGCTGTGGAACTTTATCCTTCGGTCATAAATACACAGTTCGCTTGAACGTGAGCAACGCACGAAGCTTGGGTGAATAGAAAGTCTTACCAATTGTGTTGAATAACCATCCTTGTATGATCTCGACTGATGTGTCCCCCTGGCACAGAAATGTACGCGGATGTTTTCTTAACCTCGGCGTTTTGTAAGGAGTTCTTCGTGCAATGGATCATTTTGTTGACTAAACTCCCCGGGTACCCGTTACGTGCGAAGATCGATCTGATAGCATTGAGGTCTTCTAGCATGTCCTCACTGTTGATCTTTATTGCCCTGTCCGCTAGGCAATGAACCGGGTTCCATTTTGCCCTAAGCCGCACAAAGCTTCGTTGCTGGATTTATTGGTCTTTCCAAGTTGTCTTTCTATGAATGAAACGCTGCACCGAACCATTTGCTCGACGGGTTAGTCGTCTTCCTAGCACATAGGTCACTAGAAAGGCTTCATTTCCACTTCCCGTACTCATGATTTCTGTATTTAGCATGCGCCAGGTACCAAATCGCATTGTGTACCAAATATATGAACTACATGTGTTTCCAGTTTGGCTACGGTCTACTAAGTACTAACTGACACATGGGAATAGAAGTTAAATCTTAGTGGCTTATTCAACAGCCTCTTTCATGTAAACAACTAATGGGTTCCAGCATTTTAGTGTTCGAAACTAACCTCATTCAACCTGCGTGATCCTGTTTTTATTATTATGATTACGACATGCTATCCGAGACCTGATTTCAAAGCTTTCATTCTTTCCCTCACACTTTTCTGAATGTGGAACTATTAAAGTGAAAGAGATTGGAGTCATACACACCCATCATCTTTCCCGCCCAGTTGTTTTGCTTCATTAGAATAGACGATGTGAAAGCGCGTTACCTATAAGGTGTTTTTATTCAAAACGACGTTTATGATGATCAAACAATTCTCATAGGATTTGCACGAGTTGTGAAGTATTTATCGTAATCCTAGCCGCGAGGCCAGACGTTACGATTTCTGGATAGGGAACCAAAGGTCCACAACCTCTGCCAATCAGAAGCCATACAGATCAAACATATGATGTGTGGCGCAGAGAATGCAAGCAGGTTCCTAGTGAAGATCTGAACCAGTGACATTTTCCTTTCAAGTAGTATTTAAACCCGTTGGTTTCTTACAGTGTAGGAACCGCTAGTTTAGTAACCTTTTTCCTGCTCCTCGTTGGAGTTGGTACTTCTGCAGACGAATTCAAATGCGATTCGTGGTTCCTATTTATCCCGATTGTTATAGTATTGTCCAGTTCAAAGGTAAGGACATATCAATGAAGAATGAGCAATAAGAAATGAAGTACACATGAATCATGGAAATATGTAGCCAGTAGAGTAGGAACTGTCAAACGCCTGGACCCACCTGATTGCCCAATCTTTGCAGCTCAACCAAAAATGGATGGCGTTCGTTGAGACCATTAGGAACTGATTACTGATTACACAGTTTTCCGACTCATTTAATTGAGAATACTTGCACAGCGTTTTGGTTTTGCAACGTCATTTACGCCACGAGTAAACTTGGTGAAAGAATTTCTCACTTCCCAGTAGATTTTTGCTTCAAATTTCATAACAAAGTCGAAAGTGGGGAATGTATATTTTTTCAAGGTTTACTGGTTAAATATCTTAAATTGACGGATAAGTATGAGCACTTCACTGACGTGAGTGAAGAACTGACTATCATATTTCTTTTTCCGTCAGGAAGAAGGAGCAGGTCTGAAATAGGTTTTCCTCTGCCAGTTGGCTTGATTTGTGTCACATGTGGATGCGCTTATTTAACCTTGTCCCTTCTCATCGAGCACAGATAGTGATATGGTTGTAATCACAATGAGGTGATTTAATTCTCCAGGCGACTAGTTCTCGCACCAAGTATTTAAATCCCCTCTCCAAGTTGGCATCGCAAAATTTACCATCAAATGTGGGTAATGCTGAAGTTTTGAAACTTTTGTTATACTAACAGTAATAAAACGACGGGATTTTGAATAGGAACAATTTTATTAACGGTTAGTCTACAAACTGTAAACTGTTCATGTATTTATTTTAATTTATTATTCTTGAATTTTTGACACAAAATATAGTAAAATTATGAAAAAGCCCTATATGAACTCGATATTTTAGAATGCATACATTTAAATTATTTTACCGACATCCAATCAGATTTGATTAGCTGTTCCCGTATCAAAATAGTGCCCCGTATGAAGTTCACATGAGAAGAGAGTATGGTGAGTCCTCGTTTTATTTCCATCCTAATTATTCTCAAAAATGATTTCACACAGACCAGCGACCGATTCAAATAAATCGGTGAAAAATGATACTCATGATTATTCTGAAAAAAACTAAGTCGGTATCTCATGCATATCGTTCTAGTTCGCTTGGCTATCACAAATCAATAATTTCCTATTTCTTTATTTCAGCTCCTGTGTCGTTCCGCAATTCCAAATACCACTAACTGAATAGTGCTTCCGGAGTGCTGTTGCATTCATTTATGAAAAACAAGAAATAATAAAGCATAGGGAATGCATGAACAAGCATCGCTGCTTGCCACATCCTGTTTATTTACCTCGTATAAATTAGCAAAAAATTGAAAGAATCACAAATGATTACTAACCGATTTTGACCCACAACAGTAGATTCAATAATTACGCTCGTCACGTCACAGTCTAATGAATGTCGTACACTTTTGCACGATGCAATGATCAAAATGTGGCAGTCACAGTAGTATAATTTCGTCCTCGACTGTGAATAGTAGACAGCGCTCAGTTAACTCCACTGGTGCAGATGTGCCCAACATACTGGTGAATTGAGAGTTCGAGGAAGGAATTATTGGGATTAGAAAAGAAACGGAAATAAGTCATTTAAACGACTAAGCTTGGGAGTTTTTCCGATTGATCTGAAAAAATTTGCACGTACCTAACACATGCAAAGTTTGAATGAAGGCTCAGACGAATTCAATATATGATAACATACTAAACATTGGTCTACGCAACTAGTCAAGTCAAGTCAAGTCAGTAGTAGCTTTATGCACCCGGATGGGTGTAATTTCAGCAATTACA
>UZAN01039392.1:63287-76554 GCA_900618425.1 Echinostoma caproni | reverse complement strand
GCAACCCACGGTAATAAGCATCTCTCAAATAATTTGAGCAAGACTGACGTGCAGGCGATGGGACGATATTTCCCAGGTTCCTTTTTTGGAACGGGAGTTATCTTGGCCAATCTCCAAATATCAGGAATTTTTCCACTTGTGAGACAGTCGTTGAATATTTTTGACGATTGTGCTGAAAGGGTATTTGCACATGCTTTGAGTACTACTGATGATAGTTCATCAGGGCCCGATGCTTTATTCAACTTGGTTTTTAGTAGCTGTGACGGGTTCGATAGTTGGTGTTGGCATAGAGCTGACTAAGTCTGGCAGGACAGTGCACCGTGAAACTGGACTAAACTCAGAATTTAGTCTTTCAACATCGACAGTTTCCCTTTTGTGTTTACGGTTACTGCCACACAATCGGCTGATACACCACATGCCACGACAACTGGAGTTTCCCAGGATAGTGTCGATGTACGGTTTGTTCAACCGATTTATTTAAGCTTTGATCAAAATTGTTAGCCACTTGACATGGATTTTTTGTCCTTGTTTGAAGGCTTGTTCTTTCCGCCTGCGTAACTGCTTGAGTAGCGGTGATGAGTATCTGTCTTTATGGATAAAGACCGTTTCTAGTGGATAACACTGGTTAAAACAGAAATTAAGGTAGTCCGTAACATGTTCACAGAGGGCAGTGCGTGCAACCTCACCACGAACGGATTATCTTTGTCACAATCAAGCTAGAATATCAATCCTAATTGTAGCACGACACCATAATTGCTGTGCAAAATCAAATTATGTGCGTTAGGTCTTTCTCATTTTAAACATCATCAGAAATGTGTTGAGTTTTCATGATCATATGTATATGGAACTTCAATGTATGTATGAGTGACAAACAATTTATCCATAGACTCTATTTGCTAGGTTTTGACTATTTGGTGCAGTTCTGAATCTCGGTTCCCGTCCAATCTGAGGGTTCAAGCCCTAGCGGGGACACGAAAATGATACATTGCTGATGAGCATTCACAACGTAATTTCTATACTCCTTGCTTGTATGAACGGAGTCACGTGATCTTTAAGATTACTATCTAGTTCCTATATTGAATCAAGTTTCTCGAAACAGTGCACTGTAGAGAGAAAGATAAGTATCTATGAAGGAGCATAATTGCTAGTAAAGTCATTTCTTATCACTTCGTTCAAAAAAAGCAACATGCAAGTAATACATCACCATTTTAACCTGTCCAGCTAGAGAAGGGACTAGGTGTCTATCGAGAGAGAACTTTTTATGTTTCTGGATCAAAATAGTGATTTTCAAATCATTTGTATCACGAATAATTGTATATTCATAAAACTTCAGTTATGTGCAATGTAAACCTCAAAAGGATACGTATTCTACTGATAATATGTCAAACAATAACACCATGAACTCCAATGGGAGAGATTTATGAAAAGCATTATTTCCCTCATATTATCCAGTTGCAAAATCAACACGGTCATACAGCCGAAATTAGCATTTTCTACATTCTGGTATTTCAACGCAGCCAGAAATTTTTAGGATTCCCAATTTTTTTCTACGTTCTCCAGTACATTCATTCATTCTTCTTCATGATTTAGTCATCAACAATCATATTTTCATAAATTATATACCATCCAGCATCTATGAGTTCATTTTCTACGGGCGTGGATAGTACCGAATTTTGCAAAGTCTCGCTTTATTCTGTTGTTATGATGACAACGAAAAGTATTACTTCAGGGATAAAAAATTTTTTTCATTAACTTAAAACGATGTGAAATCAATATGAAGTGTTTTACCTTTTGAGGGTGTAAAAATCATGCCGGTGTATCATTTCTACGACGTTTCCGATTGTCAAGTTATCACTATTTTTTACCCACCCTGCTACGTTTCTCGCAGTTAAGTTGTGTGTTTCACATGTTGCACCAAGTGTTTGTAAGCTGATAAAGAGACAAACAAATTATTTACTTGTTATCCTGTACCAGTTTTGTCCAGCTTTTCTAATTTTTTAAAGTTCCATTTAGATGACCAGGAAATTCGCCTCCCTAAATAGAGTAGTAAAACAGTAACTTTACGGGAGCTCCCCGATAGAATGGCAAGACCACTTTTACTTCTGTTGAGTTTTCATCCAGCCATAGATCACTAGGTGACCGCATTGGGTCGAGAAAATTCCAAGTTCCTCCACTGAGTTCGTCCAATACTTGACAAACTATTCCCGCTGACGTTCGTTTATTACATCGCAGTTAGATTGAATTTTGGTGAGCATGAAGCCCGGTTGCTTAGACTCAACTCAGTGTGTGGAATAACCCATTATTTGTCTTTTATGCTCCATCGTTTCCCCAATACAAACACGTGACGAGCACGGAATACCCACGAGACGGGATAACGCCAACCGTGTTGTTCGCGACCTGTGTTCATGTGTGTGGAGGGGGGGCGGACGTACATGAGTAAGCTATTCGTTTGCGCATTTCATTGCAGTGAAATCAATGCGCATCACGGAGTAGCAGGCACACAGACTAACTGAAAAAAGAAACAAGCAATATCAAACAGATCTGTGCGCATCGAGTGCGTGCATGCATCCCGTGCTATGCAAGTTTGATTAAATGACCCAGAAAATAACAGCGTCATAACACGTTTGAATCTGTTTCCCGCTCTGTTTCCCGCTCACTGGGAGCAGACACATCGACCAGACCACGGAGCAGATCGGCCCATTGGGAAGATGCATACCGGTTGGATAAATAGGTTTGTTTTTTGAGGCAAATTGATTTAAAAAATGAAACAGCGAGGAAAGACAAAGGGTCGAATTCGGATAGCTGTGCGTGTGATTACTTCTCGTATTTTTTAATCTTAATGACAAACTGAATATTAGCCATTATACGACAGTACGTTTTCGCGCATTTTAGTACTCCGTGAATAAGTGCTTTCCCCGTGTGGGTCAAATGACAGGGACAGTGAATTTTGAATAAACAGGTTTCGTACTAAGTGAACGATTGGAACCGACTCCTAAAACCGACGATTTGTATTTCACAATGACGTACTCATTGTGTAAGATCCTGCAACTGATCAAGTATACTACACTAATCGATAGTGAATAATCGCAATAATATTTAATTGTGTCAGTACAGCCTTTATTGGATTGAATAGATATATATATATATATATATTGGATTGAAAGTGAAAGAATTCCCGTAGGCAGACCTAAAAGCAGAAATGAAAATATCCAAGATTTACGTTGTGCCAAACTCACTTATTTGAAAGACTTCATTGGCGTTCCTTCCCCTGCAAATAAATCGGATGTGTAAACCTTGTGTCAGTGAGATGAGAAAGATCAGTTGCATAATTCAGCTTTCTTCAGTTTAATGTTATCCATACTGACGTCAGTTGTCTATTCCTTTCTCATCAGCATTTACAGTTTAATCATATCACAAAGAAAAAAATGTTGACCGCCACGTGATGAAGAATATCTATCAAACCTTTATTTGGTTAATCGTATAATTCTAAGACTATGCATTTATCTCCTGTTGTTTTACAAAACTTAGAGTAGCTAAAAAAAGATTTAAATTTTTGTTTTTGATTTTTCTAAAGCTTTTTTATTGATGTAGACGGTGAATGTTTGGATTANATTAGCCTATTCGGTTTTTCACAGGCACCACTCACTGCTGATGATGTTGGATGTGGGTTTCACTGCTTGGGAGTTCTTTGACTCCCCACTGCTGATGAGTCACAAACAGGACCAAACAGCTGACTAGTGCTCTTTATTGGTTATCATGAACCTTTCCATCGCATTCATTATTGATGTTTACAGAATCTTAGAAATTGTTTGTTAGACGTTAAGGACTGTTTAAGATTTTACTCAAAAACAAAAGTTTACAATGCCTTAAGAATATAGCTCCCTTGCCGCCAAGATTAACTCTTTGGTGTTTCTCAACAACACCTGTCATAAATATAAATGAGCATAGATTGCACTAGAAAATATGATTTTTTATCCCGTAAAACAGATTGTTAATCAGTAATCAAGTTATACGTTTGTAAAACCGCCAACCAAGTACCGTAGTGACCATAGATTAGTTGTCAAATGCTGTTGACCAGCAAGTCGATGTCATTGTATTATACTCGAATCAGGTACTGTTTTATGACATTTGTCCAACTCATTCTGTATAGTGCTTCATTTAACGATAAAAGCTTAGTCACCTTTCTAGCCATGGTTATATTCGGATGCATTTCAGGGGACAGTTTGGTCTCCATGATTAATGAGTTGAACATGTTTTTTTCATTCTATATAATATTTGAGCAGCATTCGTGAACCGTTTTTTTTCGCTATACTACGACACAAGTCGTTGCATAATAATACGCTCCAATGCAGTCGAGAATCATGCATGTAGACGCATGCATTCGGTCATACTACCAAACCTGATTCACGTGGCTTGATACATTTGGTATATATCAGTCTGCATTTTACGTCATCTCAAACTAATGCGTAAATGAAAAGCGCCGACCAATGGATCACCCCTCCAATGTTGTTCTAACACTAACGAGTACTTTTACATGATTTTTATTTCATATAAAAATATCCATGTCATTGATGCTTTCTTTTCGTTATTTTCTTTCGTGGATCACTTTCTCGCATTTGGTCGGTGATAAACCTATATTAGGCGGTGAATTTTTATCAATCGAGACATGAAATCACGTGTTATTTGGGCAGTATAACAATAGGAATGAAACCGTATTGCGTGTATTAGTCAAATCTTATCACAGTTGGGCACAACTGACGAAAGTTGTTTGGTTCACATGAATCGATACATTAACTTTGGGAACAAAAGGAAGTAGACAATTGACTTTTGTTTAATGCGCCGATCACATGACGAATTATGGTGCAATAAAATGAATTCACTTATCAGCTCAAGTGTCCGAGATCTTAAAAATGCAATTTACTGACATGACAATCTCGATATACAGTAGAGGATTAAACGTTGTACTAATAATGACCACTGTCAAGAGAAAAAGGAGATTTATAAGAAAACAACTTTTGATTTAGGTTATGAATATTGAAAGTTTATGCAAAGAAGTAAAAACAGAATAAGGAAGTTTTTAAGAACATCTGAGGTTATTGGTTACTTGAACGAGGCAGTCCAATAGGTTTTCAGATTTACTTGGTAAGTGTGAGTTAACGCTTATGATCTGGCGTAAACAAGAAACTAAATCAGAGAAAATCGTTGGAGATAAACCCGTGGTAATAATGTTACTAAAGAGACGGCGATGAGTGAGTGGATAGTTTGGTCAAAGCATAGATGAAGAGAATATGGTCTAAAACTGACATGGAAGACAAACGGGCCGCTTATCATATATGGTCACAGAATTACATAGTGAGACGTATTTCAACTTTGTAACGAGTGATACGTTGAAATAGGATAAAAAAATATTTCACTTGAAAAAGGTGAGGAATTCTCGTGGATCTGATCGTAGCAAGTTCAATATAATGAGGAAACCAAAATATGAAAAAAGAATATTTGAGGCCATGTAGATAACAAAAACGGAAGATTTGATATGTAGATTGGAAGGAACAATCAACAAATTAGAGTCACGTTCTCCGTAAAATCTTCAACAGGATTGGGAATTTGGCATAAAATATCGCGGATGAACAGAGTGGAGATATTACAAGATGGTACAAAATCTCAAGCATTGTCAGCATCACTAGGATTGCTCTTGAAACAACCTCATTGTTACGGAACAAGATTGAACGGTCACGGAGGAAGATGCAACTCCATTTGTTGAAACACAGAGGGTGCAAACTTGGGAAGATTCGAAAGAAGCCCCGATTTCCAACCTGGTCAAAGGAGACAAGATGTGAATTGCCAAAATAATCAGTTGTCAGATATCAGTGTGTGAATTGTATGGTAGCAGGTAGCCAGTAGAACCGAGACAGTGGAATCGCCTCCAGAAACACGTGGGGCTCCAAAAGACGGCAAATTTGTTTTGTAATCAGTAGTTCTAAAGCTTTGGAGAGGATGAAAGTAAGGGAGCTAGGATAAAAACTGTTCACTTGACTAAATACCACTCGCCAAAAAATGAAAATGATGCGAACTGTTTACTAACCTCTGAGAACTCGCCACTTAGAAAAGATTGGGAGGAAAGAAAACAGGAGATATAGGTAAGCTTTTGTGCGCAATTATTGAGCACGATTTTTCGATACCATCTGGATAAGATGGTTTTGATGTCAAAGGAATGATGAATGAATATTTATATTTGTTATGAAGATGTATAAGAGGGAACAGAGCCAATCAGTGGGTGAACATAAAGGGGTGGAAGAAGGCGCTGTAGAATCGGAAGCAAAACGAGATGCAAGTAATCCCACCTTTTGGTTCGAATCTGGGACTAGATTTATCAGTGTGTTTCTAACTGAGGAATAAAGGAAACATGAAATTTACGCAAAATGCAGTTGCCAAGGGACAGGGATTAGCGGTCCGCTGAATGACAGTTGGCGAGTTCAATCAAATCATGATGAATGAATGTCATTGACTTTCTCGATAATTGCCCAGGGTTTGTTCGGGGATTACACATAGCAGCAGTGAAAAGAGAGATTCGTGGAAGGCTTTCGCTTTCACAGTGATGGAGAACAAAAAAATATTCATTGAAAAAAGTCAGCCGAGTGTAGTTTCCGTTGTTTACGAAAGCTGGAAGTAAACATCTGCATACCTTGGTGAATAGTCTCTACTAAACGTAAAAAAAAATTCAGGAATATCCTTGAAGGAAAAGGAGAAGGTAACTCAATCTAACTAGGGATAGGACGTCACGGTAACCTGTGTGATTGGTAGGATGGTAATATCAGAATGTATGTTGAGTAGGAAGTGGTAAGATGATAGATGAGGAATATAAATTCGAATGCAAAGACTACTGTGTGATAAGCCGAAAGAGGAAGACGACAATAAACCCCGAGAAAAAGAGAAACTAGAATCAAAGCCTCAGTCTGGATGTAATCCTCTGTGCAGTCATGAATATGAATGGGAAGGCGACCACTTGCTTGTTTTGACTAGAATATTCCGCTCGGAGACACAAAGATGGGATTCCCGGGGATTCTATGCGAACCAGTCGCTGGTGTGAACGTTGAATATACCTGGGGATGGCGCACTTACGCTCAGCAACAAAAGAAGCTCAAATACTAAATACTGAAAATTATTGCCCAGGCGATAAAAAATGTGAAATTAATGCCTAGAAAATAACATTTCCAACCTCAGCCACACACGCATTGAACTTCACAACTGAAAATATCAAGATCAGTTCGAGGGCGGATTGGTACTGAATGATGTACAAACAAACATGCAATCAGTTTTGAATAGAATGAATGAATATAGTGTACAGTGTGAGGCCAGGCGATGCATAAGATCCTTCATAAAAGGCGAATAGGTTTCGAAAAAGAAATCAATAGGAAGGGAAGTAGATACATGTGAGCCATGCAGTTTTGTGATTGAAATCCTGAATATTCGTAACAGCGATCTGACAATATGTGAGAAACAATTAACCGACCGTGCAGTTTGTTAAACTATGATGAGCTTTTTGGATAAACTGGTTAAATCAACTCGTGATTGGCGAACCACATAGGATAGCAGTATGTCAGTTCAAGGTATTCAACAAACAATTCAGAGCTCATCTATCACGTGACCCAGTTTTATACTGAACCAAATTTTGTTCAATATACCAGCCATATTCTGCTGGGCAACAGTTTTTTCATGTCCGGTTTCTGAACGTGGCTCAGCAGATCAAAACACGTTTATAGCTGATTATGACAAAAAATATTTCATTCATTTCTGGTCAGCTCCAAGTGGAATTGGTACAATAACCCTATGAAAATACTATAATGATGGCTCTCTCATTTATTTCTCGTTTATCAGACAGAGCTATTCGCATTCGTTTGAAGCAAATACACACGGGTATAGAGTGAGAAGAAAGAGAAAAGGCCAAAAGGTAGTGTCCCCCGAGACCAAGAGGAAACTTGAAAGAGCATTGGTTATGAAAACAGGTGTGAAGTTGAAAGCCCAGGTGAGGTTTCCACTACAATTTAGGTTGACCAAGCTTCTTCTGAAATGAGGAACAATGGGCTGAATAACCAATCTTCACAACAAGGATGTTCACAACTTTAAGAATAATTTGTGTTAAATGACTGATTACAGTAATCCCGATGAACTTTTACCTCTTCCTAAATGAAATAGTATTTTCCATACTTCGTACACAGTTCTTTTTTATAAAATTCAAAGTTGTACAATATTTATTTCCGGAAGGTTCTCATAAAAAGAACTGATATATCAGCAAGTGAACTAATAACACAAGGCTTTTTATATCCGGATATGTGCTCTTACAAAATAGAAAACTTAGCCGGTTGTTCTTCGAATGGGAAGAAACTTTGACTCACACGCCACTGAACTGAACTAAGCACAGTTTCTTTTCCCGAGATGATGCAAACATTATTTCATTTTTTGAATATTTGAGCTGCTAAAATTGCTACTACCCACAAAACGGTCCAAATCGAAGTGCGACTATCACACTAAGACAAAATCTGTGCAGAATCACCCAGTACCATTCCATATTTGAATACTACTGTAATACTCGTCCATACCAGCGAAAAAAATTTAAAGAAGACAGGCAGTGGATTAATCTGATTGAAAGCAAACAAACTACAATTTGAAGGTATTCATGATTTTGTAACACTTGAGCAAATTTCTTAAGTCACTAACCATAAAAGGCATTGTATGTGTCAAATAATGGTTGTTTCCATCAATATTTTGTGTCTGAGAACAACGTACTTCCTTACTGATCGCTTGCATATAGCAAAATCGTTCGGCTTTATGATGTCGATGGTAACATTGATGGGTGTGCAAACAAATTTAAGGCCAGTTACTCAAATTTACTAGCGACGAAATCCTCCAAGATTGATATGAATTCACCGGTATTTTCCTCATTTAACACTACCCTGTACANCCTGTACATAATGCCTTTCTCAATTGCACATTATCTAAAACTGATACCTCAAAGTTTTGTTTTAAATTAAAGATTTTCAAAGTAAAACTGATGCATATGTTTTTCAAAGAAAATGTTCAAAAACATCACTAAATCGTGTACGAATGGGACTGTATGAAGCCACCGGTTGTGTTGTTCCTACGTTAACCCCTAAAAATCGAAACTTTGATACATTTCAGACCAGTGTCTTTTTTGTCGGTGTTCTGTAACTCAGGTAAACAAAATAAGGATTCTTATTGACGAAAGTCAAATGAGGTCCCCGTTTCGCCACAGGATACCGAAACAGTACAATAATTTTCCACTTTAAACAAAGTAATCCAGTCGCCTTTTTTCAAGCATGTTGTGAGTTTCATTCTTAATTTATCTCGGCTTATAACCCCCTTCGTTGAATGAACGATATTCGTCTGAGGGCACATTCTGATAAGATCAAACAACCTTAAAAGGTGCACCATAAATTAATGGCACATGACACCATCCGTAAACAGGGCAAAGTGATCATTTACAAGCTACATCTATTTTGTAGCACGCTTTGTTCTAGAAGTACATAAATCGGAGGCGCTGAATGCGGAGCATTTCATCCTTTTTGTCTACTGCGAAGTACTCAATTTACAGATCCCATGATTTCCGACTCGAGCATGTTTTCATGAACTTACGATAACTGACTACTAATTTCAAGTGCACCTTTCAAGCGAAGTTAGGATCACCTGATCGCCATCGGTTCTAACAGACTATTCAACCACTTTCACTTTATGTGAATGTGAACTTCCGGTGTGCTTCGATTAAAACTCAGCTAAACCACCCTCTTACCCGTTAGTAGGATGGCCCTAGCTTCCACTAATTTTCTAGTAGCCCATGTACAACATTGAATGTGTGCACAGAATAATTCAAATACCACAGCATCATGGACATAGCGGACATTCTACAGCCCTAAAACACTGCACTCACACTGGTCAGTTTAAACATAGCGCTTAGAGAAACGTATTTGGATACCAATGTAAAAGGATGCATAAAAACAAATTGTGATAAATATATATTATTGTCTGAAAAATGTGATCCCAAAATAAAATGCGTCAATGTTTATTCGCAGAGGAAGAAACCTCAAGAACAAGAAGCAAGGGTTTTGGCGCAAGCTTATACAGATTGACAGTTTAAGTGCATAAACTTGGAATATTGCGAAACTTTAATTACGGTTTTCCCGACGCACTCCTGCGCACTAGGTGCACAGCTGGTTGGGGACGCGTAGTATTTTGTGTAGTTGAGTTTCTCTGTGATCCAAGGTGATTTATAATTTTTGTGTGCCAAGTTCAATCACTTTCAACTGAATGTACAGTCGATCCCCGTAGAAGAAAACGAAACACAAAATAATTCATGCGACCATTGATATTCCGATAATCCATTTTACCTACAGTGAAACTGATGCTTGTGACATGCTGTTATTGAGCGAAATAACTCGCCCGTTTCCTGAAGCACCGACAGCCGAGGAATAAGTGGTTTGGTTTACCACCGCCTGAATCTGCATCTGTTATTTTCGAGTCACTTTTGGCGCTGCCTATCTTTCAAAACTCTTGCCTACTTCAGATAGCAACTTTCGTTCACCTGAACATTGGTGGTACGAATGTTAATTACATTTAAAAATATAATGAATATGTCATCATTATTCTTGATAATTATCTCGATCAATGACATGTTAGTAGGTATAAGATTACCAGCTTCTCCGATTGTCGTTGTTTTGTTGTTGTCTTTGTTGTTGTTGTTGCTGCTGCTGCTGCTGCTGCTGCTATTGTTACAACAGACTTTAGGTTTTCTCTCAGATAAGGTTCTTCTTTTTTTATAAAAATTGCTGAACCTGTTAAAAAGGGAGGTAGTCCTAAATGATGTAAAGAGGTTACATATCAAACTTACCCTAAACTGTTGAGTGAATTCTTCCTAGTTAAAAGCGTTTCAAGCGTGTCGGTTATGACCAACCGGAACCAGTCCGTAATAAGCAGAGTTTACTTAAAATAGAGCATTTCATCTAACTCGAGAAAATAAAACACTCAAATTGTGGTGTGGAAAATCTCTGAGATTCTGCTATGCGAATCAGTTAACAAGCATTTTTCATAATAAAAATTTCAATTACCTACTTCCATTACTCTATGAACCAAAATTTCCTGTCTATTTCAATCCTTCATCTTGTATGATACTCCCTTCCGCTTCAACCCAGTGACGCGTGGATCTATTCACCTGAATGAACAGCCAATAAGTTTGTCTACAAAATGCGGAAACCGAAGATATGCTTTAAACAAAGAACGGTGGTTGGTATTGTTTTTCAATGAATAATATAAATAATAGCCTTAATCCGTTTGACTTCTTATGCTACGTTGAGCTCCAGATTTAGCATTTTTCTATGTCAGATCGTTGACACTACAGAAGGGGCTAACAATGTAAGTTCGGAGAAACACTTTCGATGTTCTGCTTCTCTGTTCATTCCAGCAGTATAGCCTCTGTCTATCTCTTGATAACCCGTGAGTTCTAAATTCATTATTGTTGTTATGCTGCATATCAGATAAAGGGAAGAGAAATGGTTGTCATTATTGGGAAACACTTTTGAAAGTAGTCCACCAGTTTTGTCAAGACATAAAACAAACGCTTTTTCTCGTGTGGACATATCTGCATCAAGTGGTGAGGAAAATATCGTAGTTGTAGGTAAATGGCCAGTCATTAATAGGTTAATTTATGCAGAAAGCTCTTTTGTCATTGTTTCGGAATAAAGCTTTCCGTAGTTGACAAAATACGACAAACATGCAAGTAAACGAAAAATTCTTGGAGCTAATGTGTGCTGTAGTGTCATTATCAAACTATCGTAGTACTGACTGTTTTTCCTGTACTAATGCATTGATTTATCTATTGATCGATTGCAGGCGCATTATACCATGACAAGAAGCGGATCTGCGCAAGCGGTGTTCGTTGGATAAAGCGTGTAAAGTCTCCGGAATAGGCAAATGGCTTGACATTAGATGTTTCGTCTACTACTATACACAGCTAACTTCGCACGACGATATGACGTGGATAGACAGATGGACCGCACTTCTTCTACAGATCCAACAGATCTGTATAACAGGGTACAATGAACACAAAACGAGGTAATTAGATTCACACACCTAAACGACACCAAATGGATAAGAAAGAACATTTACATTCATACGCACAATGGACTACACAACTGCGCGTGCTATTGACCATTGATTTGAAAGCCAAGCAGCAAATGTGACAAATTACAGTGCGGGTGCACTACTGCCCTGTGCTCTGGGTAAATTTAACTATTTCCACCGATTTAATGAACCAGCTAAGATATTTGGTTGTTTCCTTCTCGGGAATTTTGAGAAGATAAAAACGTTGACATCTACAATTCTTTGCTAACAATTGCTTCATTGGACATGCATCCACTCCATCAAGATGTATCTTTCTGACACTGGAATCCTCCCTCCCCCATTCAAACTCCCTCAGACCGAGTGGACCCCACTATTTTTCTAATTTGATATTTTATTTATGTATTTGATATTTATCGCATCAGCGTATCAGCAGTCCACCTATTACGATGATCACCGGAACAATGGAGCGAACAGTTCTATACCAAATCCCATGAAAACTGTTCGTCACACTTATCTTAAAAATATGAACATCCGGTTTTCGACTGGTTAAAGTCACTACCAAAGCGACCTTGTTGTCCTGTGTTCGAACCGCGTAACCGCCGCCCATCTTACTCGTTTCTGTATTTTCTCAAGCAGCCTTTGCTAAGCCACGGTTGTCTTTCTGAAGATTGATTGTACATTTGTATACTCAATAAACAAAAAAGAAAGTAAAAAGGCTTTTCAAAATAGTCATTCACAAAAATCAGAACAGTCGATGCTAAACTATTCAATGTGGAGCTTTTGTGGCAATCTCAAANNCTTCAATGTCGAGATTTTGGACTGAAACAGACGAATGGATTTAGGCTGATTTAAAATGCCTCAGCGGATATGTATTCATGAAGCAATATCTCTCCACACTTTTGTTCAACATCCTCAGGAAAATATTCTCATACTAATTCAAATGTTGAGTATTTTTCACAATTCTTCAATACCCTTGACCTTGGTGGTTACTGCATTTAGAATGTTGTAGAAACCGGATCAACATTTAAGGCGCCCCCACTAATTTTGGCAGGCATGCTATAATAGTGGAACACTGGCATACGGAGCAGGCCCTTTGTTTCCAGTTCATTCAGCCTTAGTTATTTGTTTTTGCGTTGCA
>UZAN01039392.1:39357-62813 GCA_900618425.1 Echinostoma caproni | reverse complement strand
GCTTCTGAAGCCTAGGAATTTCTCTGACAACAGTGACTTAGCGTCACAGCCTCACGAATCACGTACATTTGAAAACCATAAAAATTTACGTTATATTAGGCACAGATCAGATTTAGGGTTCCACTTAGATAACCATTATAGGTACCTATTCCAACCTGAANTTTACATCAAATAAACCTCGATTTGGGTGGAGTAGCACATTGAAAAATGACTGGAGGAGACCGAGATAGACAAATATAAAGAAACACCTGATGTTTTGTGTACAGTCAACAATTGCTGTGCGAGTTATGGTATGCCAACATGCAGCTGTAAGCATTCAACAAGTCACGTGATGAGCCGATGGCTTCCGCCAACATAGCTTGTTAAATATCAATAGTTACTCCATTCACTAAAGAGTGCAGGAAATAATGGATTCATTTGCGTAGAACGCTTTGTTGGATAAAGAATACGTGTGACCTATTCTTTCTACGAACGTAATTCGTCTTCACATAATAGGCATATATATAATAAATAGTGATATGATAGGATCTTATGAGCATTTCTATCTCTCGGGTCACATGGTACTTTGGCACCCATAAATCTGATGTCCTTAAAACTTCACAGATAGATATGGAATTAAGCGACATGAGACAGCAAAGAATAAAGTAGAATAGTAAAAATTATTGAAAAAGTAATTGGTTAGTTCGGTTATGCCATAAAAAATTCTTTTTTGAACTTTCACCTTGGAAAGTTGTCTTTCTAAGCATGAATTAGCATTACAGATTTGCTCCATATTTTCCCTGATCGAATGCATAACATGACCAGACAAAAAAGGATCAGTAGCGAGAGAGTGTTTCGATGTTGTTCATCTTTGTTTTTGCCCATAGTTCCATATTTCGTTCAATAAAAAGCTAAAAACCGATTGGAATTTAGTCTAATCATTCACAAGCCTTAAACAAACTGGGTTTTAAACTGAGGATGACGCAAACTCAGATCGCCGAAAGCGGACTGTTGTGAAATCTTTTTACCTTTTTACACGGGTTAATTAATGTTGTGGTTTGCAGAAAGAATCCGTTTCTCAGATCACAACATGAGGACGTCATTGGAATCCTTTAAAACATTTGTGTAACTCGTTAGGCAGGGTTTCAGTCATTCAAGTCCCCGGGGTTTGTGTTCTTTCAATTGGTTTGTAACAACTGAGAACAGCATTTTACACGTCCTTGTTACTTCTGTACTGGCTCAAACTGTCGACTGTGTATCCCAGAGCCATACAATGTGCCCTATCAGGTGAGGTTTGATGTCGTGACCTGCCAACTACCTGCATTGGGCAAGACGTCCTTTTAGTGACTCGCTAACCTGAATGTAGTCTAATGGGCCGAACTCTCTACAAAGTAAGCGAACATACTCTAATCAACAGATCGTCTCATTTTCACATTTGAATTGATACATGAATTGACATACATAGCCAGTAACCGTTTTCAATTGTGGTCTTTGGGCCATAAATCTGGTTTTTCAATCAAAAAGGTTGACTATTCATCATGTGAAACAAAATGAGCACCATAGAAACCGAAATTGTACGGTAAATAACATGATTTAATAAGACGGTTTGTTTACTCTCGACTGATAAATGAAAAACGTTTGCTTATCAAGTTGCGGAATGTGTCCAATGTCCAACAGTCCGATTGTGTTGAATAACTGTACGAACTTAGATAGGCCAATTATATTAATGCCTACCGTGACATTAGGACCCATATTGATTATTCAATAACGAGAACTCCACCCTACCGGAACAAATCACGCATAAATCTATCCGATAACCTAACATCTAATTGGAAAAGCAGAGGAAAATACGTCTGGTGACCGCATTGAAATATGGTCAAAGCAAAAAATGTACCGGAGGATAACATTGTTATCCAAAGAAAACAAGTTCACTCTTTTCATTAGCTCCCTTTGTACCATTGAAGAACTTTTACCGACTTATGGTTTCCGGATACTAGTTCCAATTCTGCTGACACCACACTAATACTTCTATCTGAGACTAATCGGTAAAAACTTACTTCATTTCCCCAGATAGTACTACCCCGTTATGCTTCACTCCAGTGACATCACACAATAAAGGCATTTGGTGGTAATTGATGATGGTCGATTGTTCAAGGACGTTTCATGCACCACTGTGTATTTTAAAATGTTTTTTTCAACACTTATCTTTTGCTGAATCTTGCCCTTCTCCCCAAAGAGAGAGTCTTTTAAAAGTGATGCTCATGAAGCTAGTTCACGACGAAGGAAAGATGAGCAGGCACACTGACATCCTGGAACAGTGCCTTAGTATTTGTGTTCAACAGCGAAAAGATGTGTCAGATAAGACTTCCAACTAAATTCCATCATGGGCAATCCCGTCCAAAAATACAATCTCATGGACAAATAGCTCCTTAGATGCCCATGAATCACTTTGCTGCATTGCTGATATCATCACTCCACTTTAGCTTCAAAGATATGAATCCAAGCACAGCTAGCAAAATCATGCTTCAAGAACAACAATACTGGTCACTCGCTTCACTTAAACAACGCTAACTTTCCAAAATGAAATCATTAGGTGTCATTCAATGAACAAAAAACCTCCACTATCTTATTGTGATGTTCCTTAAATGGGTGAGAGACAATATGACAGGAAGCTGGATAGCATGGTGGTAAAATGATTACACCTGACAAACGATATCAATTTGACTTCAGAGTTTTGAACAATGGTCATGGAATCTGCTTTAAATTATCTCCTGCTTTGTAATTGACCTTCATAGTAGTTCGTTTTTATGAAGCCAGTACATTGTCTTCACGTTTGTCTGAAAAGACAAGAGTACCTGATAGTATCATGGTGTATCATCGGTGAATCCCGCGTTCGACTGAACACCAGACAAGCTCAAATTTTATGCCCAAAAATGAACAGCTAAACATGTTTTCTCATGAAATATAAAGCAAATAAACAGCGATCTGACCTCAGCGTGTCTCATGCTTTCCGGTCAGGCACTAATGGAATGTATCGCGTCAAATTTCAAGGTTTTTGTTGAAATGACTTCGAGTGAACGATTTGGTATATACGGATTATAGTCCATTAAAGGGGGGAGGCCTTTTGATCCTCATCGTTAATTATCATTGGGAAAAGGTAAGTCTCGACTGATGATATATCATTAGGAGATGATACATCCGCAGAAATCGAACAATCCCTCATTATAGCCTACCACTTGTCACAGAATACCCGAGAGCAAGAGATTTTGAAGTGTACCACATTCATTATATCTTTTTAACAACACTTGAGAATTATAGATCTTGATTTGTCTGGTAAGTAGAATGTTCAAACGGCCAACCGATGACCTGAAACGTTACCTGCTGCTAATTCGCATTCAGTCCTAACCGAATGAAGGCGGATACAAATGATTGCTTCCATCCACTTTTGAATGAAAGTTCGCTGACATGCTGTATTACTAGTTATATAAAGGAATAAAGGTCATCCGGCTTAGTTCATGGAACTCCAACCATTGAGATGCTCATTGTACATTGTGAGTGCAATTTTGGGCGGTTAGATATGATTTTGTGGGATACACTTAGGAAGAAAGTGAATTCTCATTTTTTAACAATAGTTCAAAAATATGGCGTTTGTTTATTGAAGCCTAATTGTTAGTGTAATATATTGGACTATGTCAGTTCAGTAAAGATCATACACTTCATGTAAGTTATTGATGCAGGGGTTCATCCGAGGTTGAGATTATAGCGCATAAAACATTTTTTGATTCGTTGCTGTCGGAATCAAAAGTGTCAGTTGCCAATGAATTGTTTAATTTCGATTGCGCAACACTATATCGAGGTGAATTAGACGGTAAGCTATTATTTAATGTACCTTTGATGAGCAAAACTGAATATGTGAATTCAACATTCACTGAATTGTGTAGTAGTGCCCTCCCTTCGTTAACCCCCATCCCGCATTGTGGTGGAGGACCATCTTTTTGTCATTGCTCCTAGAACACGACCTATTCACTCCTTAAAAAAACATTTGACTTCGACGCATTGGACACGTTGAAATCTGTTCATCCACAGCTGTCATTACTTGTGACTTTATTCATATTCAGTATGTTATGACTCGTCAGCATTCAAGGATTACTCCTGTCCTATTCCTTGCGCCCCTATCCCCTTGTGGAAACGTTTGAACTATAGACCGCTTGGTACATTTTGGTGACATGTTGTTACCAGCACATCTGTCTAAGGTTTGTAATTTTGATCTGTGCCGCCCTTCCGATGCAATTCATTATTCACATTTAACCACAGTTAATTGTGAGTAGTCATGTGGGATAATTGATATGGATTGTTTAGCACAGACCATCCATCCGGGTGCATCTTCACCTACATTCCCGAACTCTCCCAGTCAACCATACACCAGACTCGTCTGCCACTCTTAATGGAACTCATCAGCATGGTATTGCATATGCACCGTCCCGTCCGGGTTTCGAACTCCGGACCCATCGCATGAAAGGTATTGTTTTACTACTGTGTCAACCAGCTTTTGCCAGGGCTAAACCGAATTTTCAATTTGTCTTTTTCAGGTGGCTTCTTCAGTTCATTTTCATCCTACAGCAACTAAGAAAGACAGTTGACTATAAGTTAACTCTAATCGAAAGCCTTTCATCAAATCTGCTCTTCTATGCAGGTTATAAATAAACCTGGTAGGCTGGGCTAGTAATTCACATGTAACTCACAGTTACTTGTGATTAGTGGTTTGGGATAAATAATATTGATTGATTGGAACCGATGAGCTCTTATAAGAGCAAACCTCGAGTCTAAGGCTTCTGGGTGTATGGTTGACTTAAAGAGCTGAGGAATATGAGTGAAAGTGAAGTCTGAGGGCTAGTCAGCTCCAATCAATCAATAATCGTTTATTATTTCCTCCGCATCGGTCTTTATGTTAAATAATTAACATTGACCTGTTTGCTTTCCCTTGAACTCCTATTTGAGCCGTTTCAATCAGCTATAGTGCATACCGCGTATTTCATGTCTCAACAAGACACAACTATACAAGCATTACCTTTAAGCAACCGTGTACACGTGCCAAGTGGAGGTGACTGGTCGGTTCACCCTTTTAAATATGCTGTCCTCGTTTTGGTGTTCGTTGTTCCTTGGTCTGATGGTGCCTAGTGAGTGGCTTAACTCTATACCCTTTTCATGCTGCCCTATTTTGCCTGGTTTCTGAGCCGGATTGCTCATAACTAGAGGTATGTTATGCATATTGTTTGTTTCTCTGTGTATCAGTAAACATGGAGTACCGAACTCGTGTTATATTTACAGGGATTTGGCGGTTTTTTTTCTGAAGCTCACTCTATCACCAAACATCAATCTGGTGCAGAATTAATTAACTCAAAAACGACAAAGCGAAAAAATTGTTCGTAGTAGTGTTGTTTTTTGGATGTAGATAAAGGACAAAAATCATTACCAACGAAATTTAATATTATTACCGAATGTACGCAACAAACCTCTAGGACACTCAAACTCCCTAACCGTCAAACGTAAAAAGACCTTGATGGTAATTTACACGTTAATTGCCTGTCATTTGTTCCAGTCGAACATACTTTGACCACCTAAATATCCTTTGATTTACTCTTTGTCTAGGCGATAGTGACCAAGTGGTTAGATCACGAACTTGTGGCCTTGGAGTCCCGGGTTCGAACCGCTCCACCGCCGCCCGTCTTTCCAGGCAGCCTTTGTATGGCTGCGGCCCCCTTTCCTGAATATTGGCTGTATCTTTGTATATTCAATAAATAAAAGAGGATGTAAAAGAATTTGTTTATTTTAAGTCCATTCGCCGAGAAGGCCTCTCCTATGATATGCACAATTCATTCAGTCCCCACGATCCATCAAGGCCAACCACCTAAGTAAATGCGTGACCGTCCTTTCCAGCCCGTAATAGACAGTGTTAACGTTAATATTCTGGGATCATCTTCCATTCGAATAGGCATCACACAGCAGGACCAGTTTGACTGCTGCAACATACACTGGACCTTCTCGGTGGAGCCAGGTATCCAACGGTGACAAATATATTTTAATTCTCCTTAACACTCAAGGGCCGTTGGTAGGCGTTTCAAAGTTTCATCCTGGATCCACCTTCCATGATAAGTGTAGTTACTTCTTTTTCATTCCGTGCTTGTTTTCCCTAGTGCCTCACTGGTTGTAACGGGATCAAAAGCTGGACCAATCCAAAGTTGTAATAAAGTTTTCCACTTTCAAGGTGTTCAGCGCTTTCCAGGCACGGCTACGCTAATCCCTAACAGAAAACAGAAAATTATTTACCGTACCAGTATGTAGGAATTTCACACATGTCTGGATCCAGACGGTGTGCCAGAAAAATTATTTTAGAATTATCTTTATGAAAAACGAGAAAGCTTGGTTATTTGCTTGAAGGGAGAATACTGCCTGATGGTCCGAGTCAAGGAGGGTGACTTTTCTTGAGGAATTCACAACCGGAGACTTCAGTTAGCCAAAGCTTGACCTGCAAGGCAGCGGGGCAGTGTGTGGAGACCGTAATCCACTGGGGTCCGGGATACAAATCATCGAATCGTACGCCCTTTGGGCGGGGTCAAACGTCCAATACACATCGATGCCCAGTCTAGCCGTTGACCACTGTCACAACCAACGTGTGGATGAGTGTGGCTCTTAAGCCTTTTCTTGGTTGGCTTGGAATCAGGGATTTAGCCCACTTTCCTATGTTTACTGCCACTGATTCACCGACCCGGTTATAGCCCTGGATGTTGGCTTTTCGTCCTCCCACTTTGATGAGAAAACACCTCTGCCACAAGACATTAGTTATTAGGGCTTCCTCTTCAGATGTTCGAGACGCTTGGTCGTATAGGAGCATTTCGTGAGGTGTAAGGGAGGGGTGACCAGCCACAACCCTGAACACCCACCCCAATCATATGAGACCAGGGACTCTGATAAACAGTCCAATGCTGTCTGAGTTCTCTGGACTCTGGCTGCAAACTGATTTTTCTATCGTCTTGGGACAATATATGTAATCTATACGAAAGTTATAGAGAATAGTAGCTTGGAAGGAAATTTTGTAATAACGATTATAGGGGAAGTTACATTTTTGTGATTGAATCCGGTCAAAAATACCCTTCAGTTTGATTTTAACTTTGATTATTCAAACACAGTAAACGTAAAAGATTGGCATATCCATCTAAGATAGTGTTTTAGAAAAAGCTGCACCAGAATGCAGAACAGCGTGCTGAATCGTAAGCTTATTTCGTATCAGATCTTCCTTGTGAATGTCCGAGTTCCAGAATATGTAAAAGGAGAAATAAACAATTGAAACGGCTTTCACCGCCGCTGAAACCAGTTTGTTTGCTACGTGTTAGTTCTTCTTCTTCGTTGGCAACAAATGATGACTTATGCATCAAAACTTTTTGAGGTATGGAGATATTGATTATTTTGTGCGCCTTTAGTTTTTACAACGGTATCCATCGCATCTTTTGTAAACCGGTAAGATAATCTATTCTCACTGCTCACCAAAGTGTTTTCACTTATCCATATTGAATCCAGAACTTTGGTGAACTCTCGGAAAAGAAAATATTTCCAAAGATGAACAAAACAAAACTCACCTGGTTCCCTTGTATATGTAACTTATCATCATACGTTTTGCTACCATGTAATTTCCTAATAAGAGTGATTGTGTAGTAGCTGGATGTTCATTCCCTATAGGGAGAATTAAGGCCGCTTCTTGACTTGACTTGAGGTATTTTACCTTCCTAGGAACCTGTCTAGAGATTAATCTAGATATAAAACGAGCTCGGTACTCGCTAAATTCAGCAACACAAATGGATTGGAATATTAGAGATATAAGTCCTGTTGGGACAGTTGAACCGGATCACATCTGTTCGAGCCTTTGTACCACATGGCGTTGCTTAACATGTATCAGTGTAGCGTCGTGCTTTTTATTTAACCTGATGATACACGGCATATTTATCAGGACAAAGTCTAAGTCTATACTTAACTGCAAACTAATCGTGGTGCAGCAGACTACAGTTGAGCATGCAAAATACGGGACCAGATCAACGGAGCATACTATTCTGAATTTGATTTGATAACGAATTTCGCATCGAACTGTACCTGAATACACGACGTCATAGCTCGTTTTTACTCGGCAGCATACTGCCCGTGTCGCACAATGTAGGCATCGATGATAGAAGACCTTCTGTTGGTAGATATCTTACACACCCAAAACTTGGGGGCTCAGAGCGATAAAACAGGATTAACCGCACGAGAAAAGCGCATACAGAAAGGATCAAACAGACCTTTTTGGTCTGTCAATTACGCCTTGCACATCCCAATTCATTCTAACAGAAAGATGATCTTGTCAGGGTACAATAGATTGCCTAGTGTTCCTTCATCTACCAATTCAGTATAGATATGTTGGAGGCTAACATACGACGAAACTGAATAGGACAGGCTAAAAGGAGCTTCCCTTGTGGATACATATGCTTGATTTGGTGGATAAAACCATAAAACCCTACACACTGATCAAGTATATTCGAACCTATCGAAGAAACGATCAGGAAACGAAGCGCTACGGAATTTAATACTTTGAGAGCTGTCGGGAGTAAATGAATCGCACTTCAAATAACGCTTCTTGACGAAAAGGACTGATCAATTATTCACCCTAGAACAACGGAATATGCTCCTGGCAATGAAAGTGATGAGTAAGTTATAGCCGACAACCTGAGATCACCAGTTTTCAGGTTACTAGGAAAAATCATTTTCAGCTAAATCTTTTCTCATTATTATCTTATCCCACCACAGTAGAGATAAGATTAAGATGTCAAAATATTTCCCTCCCGTCTAACGAATAATTAATCTTTATTACTAAACTATTTCATTTTAATATGAGAAAGCCATGGAATACGTAAATTTGCCTAAATTGGTGCAAGACTTTCGGCTTTCAGGACTTTCAGAAATGGACGGAAATCACGTTTCATAAGGTGGAATAAATTATTGGTACGTTTTATTGCAACCGTTTAACCGTACTGGCATCAGCCACTGTGGACAGTTCTAACAATGGAGTTGCTAGGTTATGTAGTAGGCAAAGAATGGTGTTAACCACACTTCTTTTTCACCTTCAGTAATGTGCCGAATCAAGATAGTTTTCAATTAGAGGGTAACCGAGACTGCAATTTCGCAAACAAGTTGAAGAGTTGGTGTGCACATCAAGCTCAAATTTTTTTCATGTTAGGGAAATTTATACTTTTCGCTATTTGCTCCACCAAACACGTGCCCCTTTTCGACAGAAACGATCAGTCTATTATCATTTTCTTGAGCGTCAATCAAGATCAATCAAATGAAAAGTTAGTAGATTAGGTAGATTTCTTTCGACAATGGTATTACGAAAATCTATGGAACAAATTTTGAGAGTAAGAACAAGGTTGATTACCATCAACACTATTTTTTTAAACTGCGTAGTACCTTTGAACTGTGAATTAAAAATATATGAAACCTCACTTTTAAAACCCTTTCGACGTCCTTTTCCATCAAGGCTGATGTTTTTATAAATGTTTCAATTTAGCTGGACCGGAACACACGTGCCCGTCCGAGCAGGTGTTCATCCATTTGTACGAACTGTTTGATCATCGGGCTGTTTACTGCAATTCGCGCTCAGTTGGGCTTGAATTACTGTTAGCTTACCCAGTTTCTAGCATAAAATGGACCTCAGTTAAAAATCTTCAACCTCTGTATTTTTACACTCATCATGGGCCTGGTGAACCTGAACTTCAGTTGTGCAAAAACGAACAGTTAAAATGAGATGCTTACAAAGACCCGTGAGTATCACTACTAGCTGTCAGCTACCATCAGATAAAAGCTAACTATACGAAATAACACAGGATTGACTGAAATCATTTCACCTAGCGTGAACTGAATGAACGCTACTCGTGGTTTCCCGTTAGGTCTACCGCGAACTAATGCACGCAATCAGGAATGGCTTAATAGCAACGGTTGTGGCATTAATACCGACAGAGTACGTTTTCATTCAAGCTTCTAAGTGACAACGGCTAACGTACCTAAAATGTTCTTTGCAGATAATGTATCAAGAAGAAAAGTAATAGTTGATAGAAAACACATTCAATTCCCGCACAGCAGCGTGGATGTACATTGAACCCAGGCGAATGGTAGCAGCAGGACCCGATAATAGAAAGTTATATCTCAAGGGAGCTTCAGACAAACCAATTCATTTTCCAGCCAGCCTAAACAAAAACATTGCATGCTGGAAAAAACTCTAACCCGGGAACCAAAGACCTAGGTAGTGATTAAACGGTTAAGGTCAACAAGTTATCCCTCCGAAGAACGTGTTTGAGTCTCCAAACACCGCCGTCTAATATTTTTCAATTTTCATGAATGACAGCTCTTGCATTGGATGATTCCTCCGAATTGAAATCCATTTGCAACATTATGTGTATTTAATTCAAAGAAAAAGACAGCTAGACAGCTAGAACATGCTTGACAATCGGCCAGACTGTGCGAACAAACCAGTGACACAAATGCGAATTAAAACACGAAGACAAATCTCTGAACGGGAGCAGTCCTCATTTTGTCCGATGTCCATTTTCTAGATAAGTAAACACGTGTGTGCATTCGATTCGCGCCAGATACAAACATAGTCCAGATGGAAGACAAGATATACTCAACTCTCATCAAGTATCATTTTAATTCGACATGGCTCACCCCCAAAGATCTATCGTATAGATCACACATGTAGTCGATTTTCTATTTATTTTCTTGAATTTTTTCTCTCTTTTGAATCACTCATATTGCTTTTCAATACACCGAAATTTCGACCGAATCGTCTTCTCCTCAATGACTAGGTTCAGCTATGTATCATAGCGAAAGAAATTTTTCACGACACATAAAGTCTCCCATTGTTGAAAACTCATCTTTTTGGTACATAAAGTGTTTCTCATTAGAATTGAATCAAAAAGGCAATTATACCAATGCATAGGACAGTTTGTGTGTATGAATGTATATGAATAAATTAAATTTACGAAACACTGAAACATAAGGCGATTTCTCATATTAACCTGAAATCAATGAACCGAAGACACCCACAACTGTGAGACGGAATTCACATGACTGCGTGGGCGGTTGTTTGATTCTGTGGATGGAGATGAGTATTTACCGTCCTCGTCGATTTAGTCGTCATCGTCGTTGTTCGTGATGAACATACGTTACGACAATTGCACATAATAACATCTGCTCACAACACCTAACGTCGTCTGGCTTATGTGTGGTGTTGGTAGTAGCGGTATGCTGTTGAAAAACTGACCAGTAGAAGAATATACTAATCGTGTGATATTTCTCTCACAATGGATTTGATGACAGTGGCATACATTCAAGCGATTTCAATCACGCATCAATGTGCTGACAAAGAACATTTTCATCAAATTTATCGCCATCATCGCCGTGTTCAAGGTCACTATTACTGCTTTGTATAACACGGTGTTACACTGCCGTATCGAGCTCACATTTTCGCAAATAACAAAACAACTGACTAACTTTTGTAAAACTGAGACAAATAGAGAATTATCTATGAATATATAAAAAGTACCTCACAGAAGACGGAAAGGAAGTTCGGTGGTGACCATATCTTTGTTGACCAGTACGCCAACGAGTTACGGTGCTGCTGAATTTCTGTCTGCGATTTTTATGGTACGAACAATGGAGCAAAAGATAAAGTGGTAGGAGTGGTAGTACCAGTAGTAGTAGTAGTAGTAGTTTTTGTTGTTGTGGTAGTAGTAGTAGCACCAGTAGTAGTAGTGGCACTAGTAGCAGTAGTAGTAGTGGTGGTGGTAGTAGTATTTGTAGCAGTAGTAGTCATGGTAGTAGTAGTATTAGTAGCAGTACTAGTAGTAGCAGTAGTGGTAGTAGTAGTAATGGTAGTAGTTCTGAAGTAAGTTTCTCAATTCGCTGCCTTCCACAAAAACAACAACGATATCAATTAGCTTGAAACTGCGCGTCTTTTTTACGTTTAGAACTTAAGCAAGGGGATCTGATTCATTTTTTCCTAAATCCTGTAGCATGAATTTGAGGCAGCAAAGCCAAATAGCCCAAATTGATAACTTTGCTCACTATCTAGGTTACTCAATTTATCTTTATTAGCTGCTTGCCACGTATCACAAATGCAATATATAGCGCTCATCGACCACTTGTGTTGAAATCAAAAGAGCTCGTCAGATAGGAATTTTTATTCTCAAAGACAATAGGCTAGTAATTTAGCAAAAGGGCGTTAAAACCATATTCTGTTTCCAGACACTTCTATAACAATACTTGAAGAACATCTATCGTGAACAGTGTCACATAGGTTGAATTGAGACAATGCACTTTATACAATACCAAACCTCGTAAAAATATCACTAATAATTGGGGTTAACAAAAACCGTCATTCACTGTGAAACACGGAAGCATTGGTCACAAGAATACTTTGAGGGTTCGCAATGAGTAGGAGCACAGTAATTATAAATTCTTGCTTATGGACTACTCAATGTTTCCAGGATTTGTTTCATTATTAGTGTATTATTGTGGACTTGAAGGTCAGTAAAAGCTCATTTCCCAATCTGCGCTGCAATGACGTATAAATCATGTGTACTGTCTAATGTGACGTAAACGTAGGAACCCCTAAATTGAAGACTCTTGTTGGTAATAGTATCCCCATTATTAGACCTTGATTATATCTCATAACTCCTCGTTTTTCTTTCGCAGATTCAGTATTTCTCCACTTGCTTTTTTCTCTGGGAGGGGGGAAATCCTATTAACCAATCTCTTCTCACAACAAGGTATCCGCATTCAGGCCCCATTTAGCATACATGTATTCAGCTTAAGTAGAGTAATTTTCTGATCACTAGTGGGGAATAGATCTTTTTGCCATGAGAAATAGACAAATGTTCGAGCATTCGCACAGGAAACAATGACTGACATCTGTTTTGAATGGCGACAGCAAACCGAACAGGATCGCCGAGTTTACATAAAGCGATCTACCCCTATCGGTCTACCTGAGTCAGTTTGTTCAACTCGCGTAATGTCATTCCTTTCGAACGAATTCAATTTTCCATCCATCAATCACAAATTCTCCTTTGTAAAATGCGGAAAGCTTTGTAGAGAAAATTAAGAGTGGGTGGGATTCCGTATAACGGAGTTGATCTAAATGTGACACACATACACCGTTATCAATGTGTGACGTTCGAGGTGAACAGAATTAACAAGACAGATTGTTTTCGATTGATTGATTCAGAATCAGGATTTTGCGTAGGAACTAGCAGTGGTCAAAACGAAATCCTCGTTATTTCGATGACACCTTTACAACTCTTTGTGCATTATCTAATAGTCGAGAAGGCTATTAGTTTTGCACCTCGAGATATAACCGTGAGTACGTATACTTCATCCCATGAGGAAATGAACGGCTAAGGTTTAGGATATTAGTTTCTCCGCTATTAGCTAATTGCTAATAGATATATGTTTATCGTGAGTAAACTAAGCAATTTCTGTTACATTACATTTTGAAAGTTGTGGAATTTATTGTAACGAAGATCTTTCCAACAAGTAAAGTTGAATAAAACCACTGATGGTCAAAGATACATATACTAACGAGAGTGTTGCAGAATGGTCACGTGATGCAATAAGGGTTATATGAACAAACAAATCGATAGACAATAATTGGAATTATCTATGCTTGCAGTGAACACTACTCTATCCAGGGCAACTGGAAACAAGTAATGGAGCTAGCATTATTGTTGATTGGTCTGGTATTTTCGTCTCATATTGTCCATTAACATCTCTTTCTAGATAGCGTCTATGGTGACGCGACAGAAAGACCGGTAAAGATAACATTGTTATCGGCTATCACCATACGGCAGAAAAACCTACGAATTGATTCCGTGCACGTGTTTTATCGTTCTTTCCGCAGCTGGCCGTGTCTAGTTTTACCCTCGAAAATATCGGACACATTCTTCCTCGCTAACACGTAAACAACGGGATAGTCAATCAATAATAGCTGATTAATCAAACCACTATTTGTGTGTAGATCTGTGGTCCAAGCGAAACGGTGTGTTATCCTGTCTCTGTTTTATTGCGGTCATGGTTTCTGTCACGGAGAGCAGATGTGATTTGTCCCAATGAATACCACTGTTGTTCGTCGAATTATATTGTCATTCACACAATGACAGAGGTAAACAAACAAATTTATTGATGTATACCCGACAGTCAACATGGGGCAATATTCTGTGTAATGCTCCGTCCTATTCTATTCTGTCTCATCGCTCAAAGATATCTCTGTTTAGATATCAGAGTACTGCAAGTTTGATTAGTAAATTCAATAAAGTACAATTTAAATGTGCTTTTTAAGCAGACGTAGAAAACAATGTGAAAAAAGTTAAGAAAAGGTTTGTGGAATCAGAATCATGAGATCAGAACTTCACTGAACAGTCGCAAATGAAACTTATTGGATTTTATTAAATACACAAGTCGCAGTGTGGGTTATTCTGACCTACCCTGCTTGTCACCGTTCCCCCACCATTTGAGATTGAAATTAGTCATATGTACGATACCTCAAGCGCACGTTTTAAAAAATCGGACTATACGGCTAAATCATGTGAATGAAACCAACCAGGGGTCTGATAAGCGTCTGAAAATTGCACTCATTCGCTACTCCCTTCGAATTATCCGTCGTAGATATCATCCTCCCCATTTGTTTTTCAGCATCCATATGAAAATGATCTGAATAATGTTAGCCACCGTCAATAAAAATCATGTCCACATTCATCGCCTGTGTTTGATCACTACGGAATGATTGCTTTTACTTCAGTTTGACGTAGAATTGCACGCTAATTCAACACTGGACCAGTTGACATTATTTACTTCTGCTGTTTATTTATCTAGCCCAGAATATAACAAGATCAATTATCAGCTCCCTTAAACTAGCTAACCGTACAGTTATCAGCTCAAGATTATGATCAACTGGTGAAATCATTTTGTCTATCGTTTACGCAAATAACCCCGATGACACAACCGAGAGCAAGATGCGGATTTCAGCGTGTTTCCAGTTTACTGAAATAACCCTCCACAGAAGGTACACAACAGAATAAGTGATTTCTTTGACAGTTAACGAGAAATCCAGCAAATATTTTGCACAGTTATAAAAGAAATTTACAAAAATAGAGCAACATACGGTCGGCCTAATGAAGATAGACTTCAAAACTCGTATTTCTCAAAGTAGGCCGTCATTATTATCCGTTCTTGGCGGAGATGTTCCGGGGAGAGGGGGCGGTTTAGCCAAACACATAAGGTAACGTTCACCGTGTCAAACTGTAAATTGAGCAGTTTAAAGCTGGGGACCCCTCTTTTATTCGCAATACCGATAACCTTTGTTTAATTCGGAGAGTGTCGTAAAGCTATTCGGCCATATGGAGTCTTTTTACAAGAAACACCATACAATCGTGTTGTTTGTATGGACCAACTTTCTCCTTTCTCTTTCTGAATGCGAACTAACAAACAAGAATAGGGGTGGAAGTAGCACATGGTTATCAAGCCTAATTTCCTTCTGAGTATCTCAAACGTTTTATTTATTTGTTCCATTTTGTTCCATCTGTGAGTTTAAATTTATATCTTACCGTTTATTCCCACTCGGGAAACAGACCACAATTTTTGAATGAATTCATTGTCAACTTGTTGAAAAGATAGTTCCATCTGAATATTTGGTACACGAAAGTTGAGCAGCTTATTGCATTTTTCTCCCCAAAACCTCTTTAACACTGACTTTCCACTTCTAACAGCAGTATTTCGTTAAGCGGGACGCACATATTTATTCTCTGTTTTGAGTGCCCGAATTTTTCTTTATTATACAATCTTACACACTCTCTACAGACTCCTGCTGCACACTTTTCAAGACGATTTTATTCACTACGTATTTCTTCTCGTCAGCAATATCAGAATTATGCATCTGACCTTGAAAGTGTCTTCAATTTATGAGAAAATGCAGTACACAAATCACGTCGAAGATCACATCAGATTACGCACTACAATGCAATTTTTATCCATTCCAATCATGTGGATAGGTACACACAATATCATTGTGATGCTGATGTATAGGCAGTGGCTAAAAAAGCATTATTTGGGATACATGTTATTTCAAAAAGCTCATCACAACTCAATCAGTACATGAAAAGGAGGCAACCCAGTATCGGGTTATGCAAGCAGATGAGTTATTATACTTTAATATGATAGTTATCCTGTTGATTGTAATGGTAAGTTATCGGCATGTAAGGCAATGAGTTGAGAGGTCTTTCATTTAGGTCTAATCTCATGTTTCGAGCTAGCAGGAAATCGAAGGAGTTATAACAAATGAATATTAAGAAAATGAAGGACCATTAAAGAGCAGCGAGTTGTATGCTGAGAGACAATCAGCCAATTAACTTTCCCGAAATAGTATTCCCGTTTCACATAAAACGCCTCAGACCGATTTTGTTAAACCGGTTTCATCTCCTGGAAACTATCCGGTTGCATTTTTAGCAGATCATAAGCATTTATAACCTAGAGCAATTCTAATTTCATCTAGTCAGTTAAACACTCGAGAAGCAATAGATTCGAGTACTGCTTCGGTAGGAGCTAACTATTGATTGAAATGCACCGGACCGCCCGTGAGGGATTTGAACTTCGACCACCACCAGATTGGATAGTATGTGTAATTTACCACTGTGCCAACCCGCGACTCCCTTTGTCACTTAGCATCCAAGTAAGACACATTGATTTTGTTTTCCCATTGGAGAACTAAAGCATTGGCTTCCTACCGAATCTTTTTTTGGGTGCTAATTGTGCTTTGGGGTTGTATATTCCTTCCGATGACCTAAGTGAACTGGTTATTCAAAAGGAGCAGAGTTCGAGGGCATGTTGGCGCTGTGAAATGCATTTTTGTAAATATTGTCCGTTGAATGTAGTTCAAAATCAAACATTGGTGATCAAATGCTACGAAAAGTTTTAGACCTTAAACAAGTTACTGTCAGACCCAGTGTAAGATTGCAAACAACTAGGACATGCATTACAATTAAAGCCTGGATTATACTATTTTTCGCTCGATTGTTTACATGCATGGCAGTACTTTTGTCGTACATGGCGATTCGTAACATTTTGTGATGATAAATTGATAACTCACAAAGAGGGCAAGGTCGTAAACAGTTCTCGTTGGAATGTATCACAACTAAATCCGGGTATAGGTTGAAGTAATATAGAGGATTGCTGTTCTTTCCCTGTAAGAGAGATTTTTATATATACAGACAGCCTGTTTTGTCATGGTTGAGTTTGACGGTGGGAGGTAAACATTTTGCTACTCCCGTATACACATATATATATATATATGTCCTCGCCTGTCTGATTCCGTCTGTCGAGTTTCTGTTAAACTGTGGTACAAGTTACAACCGTGTGCATCGAAACTCAAAACAAATGTTTTGAATTAATTTTGGCGAGAGAATCGTGAAGTATTTGGGATGCCTAGTTACAAAGCCACCTCCACCCTCAAAATTTATTGCAATAATATTGTTTGAATGCTTTTTCAGATCAGGAAGTACTGCGATAAACATCAATTTAAACTGTTTTCATAATCGGAAGCGTGAGAGATTTTGTTGATATATCAACTACGGAAGCGACATTCGAGGATGTTATGATAATCTAAATGAGCACTGTAGTACGTTATTATGTGAACATTGAGTCATCAAAATTTATTTTGTTCAAGGGAAACGTTTATTACGCCATGAAAAACAAAGCTTGGTAGGCAAAACAAGCTGTTTTCTACATTTATTCAAATGGTTATTCACAGCTATATGTACGACATTCAGCATTGTTCGATCCAATCTGATGTGGATCTGATCACACTGTGTATAAATAGCTCCCAATCGTTTCAATATTTCGATCCAGCCACCCCTCAGTAACGACGTTATTCCAGTCACCACGCTCAAATCATGTAGTCTCTTGAACCCTAAATATGCTAGAGATAATGCACGGACACGAGTATTCAGGTTACACAGTTTGACTCTGACTGCTTCAGCAATGGACAAGTGAATAAAGCGTGCCGATTTGGGAAATAACGGAGAAATGCAATGGACGAATTTGAACGCTTAAGTAACTCTCATTTGCTTTTCTTTTCCAGCAGGTGTTAGTACAGCGTGGTCTTCACTATCCCTCCGCTCTAAACACCGAAAGTTGTGGTTTCTTGTTCTCTTCGAAGGTTGCCTTATTGTTTGACCTTCGTAGCTTTTTCCACAAGAATATGTAAAAAAGTAAATGCGTAACGCGAACGTACTCTGGGCTCTTGCAGAGCAGAGAAGTGAACAGAAATACGCAACAGGATGTCTCTCGGTTCGTATTCTCACAGCTCGGGGCTATACGGAGGGCTGACGGTAGTGCGACGATTTGACAGGGACACAGGATGACGATGGAACATACACACACCGTTGGTCGGGGTCAAGATAGATCCGCCAGACAAAGCTACAGAACACCATGACCCAAGAAGGTTCAGTGAGATACAAGCACTCACGATAAAATACTGCTTGCGAGGTTGCCAAGCGTTACAAATGCACATGGAATCGGATTGAGGGAAGCGAATTGTGGGCTTGCAGCAGTTCTGAATGCTCGTCTTATCGTTTGACTCCCCATTCGTATCACCCAATCAGCTGCCTTAAAGCCCTTACATGCTAATCTCAGGTTCAAATGTTTTCTGCCCAGTGTAAACACTTTCCGGAGGTTCTACAAAGTATTTTTCAAGGGAAACGAGTATTCTTTATTTACTTCGTCAATTAAGGTTCTGTGTGCACGTCGCTAGCTGATGGATAAAGTTTCTCTTTTGTTAAATTAGTGCTAAGCTCGTAAAACGGTTCACTGCCTTGTCCTATAGACGTTCCGGCTAACATATCAGTCTAGGTACGTGTGGATAAAGACAACGTAGAAACGGAGTGCAATCACTACTTTCCTTTTTGATAATGAAGATGAGTTACCGGTGAAGATTTTTNGTGAAGATTTTTCGAATTTCACTAGTATTCCGTTTAGTTCAACATTTGTATTGACAACGAGGAATATCCATGTCTCTGCTGTACAGTCAGTGTTATGTCCCCGATGGTCTTTCGGGGAAACCGATGTTCTATATGTGTAGCATGAAATTTCGGTCTAGAATGGACTCAAAGCAGAATCGATCGCTAACCCGATCGGTTTACTTATAAATAGGTTGTTGAACATAACTCGTTTATCAATTGTAGTATCCCATTCAATAAACAATAACGTTTCATGTAGGTGCACAAATTGCCGGGAGGTTCAAAAAGAAGCGCGTAACGTCTAATGAACATGCGAATGGAAAAGAAATATTTAGGTACGTGATCCGAATGACTAGTGGCAAAAATTTCTCAGTTAATGAATGTACTGTATTAGCTCATTCATTGAAATGCCTAAACTGTTTCTTGAATACTTTCATATAAAATACTATTCGATTAGGTTTCGGGATGGAATCTTGCAACATCCAACAGAAATACGTNAGGATATACCACACGGAACATTTCAGTTAGTTACACAAAATAAACATTCCTAATATCGTTTTTGAGAATTGTATTTGGTGTAGCTCGTTCGTTCTTTTACAGGCACCGGGGACCATTGTTGGTTCGATTAAAGTTGTCACAACAGGAAAATGTTCGCTAGATCCTCGCGTGATGAATGCGTTTTTCTACTACAGAACTGTATATACCTCATGAAGGAGTGGAGCCCACACTATTCACATTGATGGTGTCAATAATCAATCTAATTTTGAAATGAATGTGATGGCAGTCTTTTTTCTTTTCGCAACAACTGTTGAGTTTCATTAATGGGAATCACTGCGGCAGGCTTTGAGGTCACTTCGTCCTGTTCCCACTTCTACCGAATGAAAACCAACCCTGGAACGCATTTTATCATATATCATTTGAGAACACCGAGGAGACTCGAAGCGATTAACTTACTGAGCACCAGTATCACTCCTTTGCGAATTTTCAATATGCGCCCGGTAGTCAGATGAAATTAGTGACCTTCCGTTCGTGAATACTATGCGCATAACGTTACTACTGGAACGCGAGGTTTCGACAAGCACTGTTGACGTATACAGCTAAAATTGGAAGTTGCCTTTTGTGCGCCATTCTTATGAACCATGTTACGTCACATACAGACGCTCACAATAGAAGCTTCCTGTCGTGTATTTTGTGATAAATATGCTACATTTATTGTGGTCAAATAGCTTTCACAATGGGATACACTAACCAACTCTGATTTTATTGTACACGGATGGACACAGGAAAGAAACGATTATTGAGAAACTCCAACTGGATGAGCTACAAGAACCAAGAACGATGATGCACAGTGATGAAATCGTACCAGTGAAAATCAGGTGTGCGAGATGAGAATTTTTACCATCGAACTCGACCAGTTGCCAAGCGTTCATTTCGGATGGTGAATTTCAATACACGCATTGTGTGTGCAAGTGAAACATGTGCAACCAAACAGGATACCGTCGTTTTCGAAAGTACACAATGCCAAAAACTGATGACAGATTTTTTGACGACACATCACAGGGGTTCGTCGTAATGAAACTCAAAAATTATTGCGATAAGAAAACGAAATTGTCTTGACATCAATATCAATATCAAGAACCAACGAAACAATCCCATTTCATATAGTGCCTGTATCACATTCCGCGAAGTTCACTTCGAGAGCATTGTTTCACCAGTAGTCGAATTCGACTCTATCCTTTTCAGCGACGTCAGTCACGAGTGCTCTTAGCCTGTCTGATTGTTATCGGCAAAGTCATGAGAACTGGCATGAACTAGCATGAAATTAACGAGTGTTAAATTATAAAAACTCCACTAATAATCACTACATTACAAAATAGGGCTGAACAACCACGTTAGTGCTAAATTGATCATGAGAGCAGTTGGGAAATGTACTGGTATGAGCTTAGCGAGCGGTAGTGGTCAAGTGGTAAAGGTCACTGAACACATGTGTTTGAATTCCACCACCGACAACTTTTCCCACTCCCTGTGTGTTGTATGTTAACCCCTTGGTTGGTCACTTCTCCCATCCTGAAACATGTACATATATTTATATTATATATTTAGTACAAGGAAGCTAAATATTAAGTTTGAAAAACATGATAATGATTGCAAATACCATAGTGTCCATCACTTTCCTATTTTCTTTCAACTTACCTACCGCGAACTTAAATTTGAGCTTCCGATGTTGACGTGTATGGTCAAAAAGCTGTTGAGCTTGCGAAGCAAATACCTATACACAACTATCTCAGGAGATCAGTCATTGGGGTTTTTGAATCTCAATAGCACAAGCCTCCTTAGACGACAGCTGATGAGACAACTTTAACTAGCGTGATTGTTTCCCAAACTGATGTTTCTATCAACGAGACACCAATGTTAAGGTTAAATCATCACCGGCGTGATTTTACTGAACCACTAAACACTATTGATCACAATACCGGTAGGCGAAAGTGGAATCTTGATAGATTTATCTGATCTGCAAACAAACTAGAGGAATATTTATAAATAATCACGGTCAGTTACAAATGACTATTTCAATCAACATCAAGGCGATTGAATAGAAACACTTAGTGGCAGTATAAATAGAATTCTTGTAAATGGGGGCAATTTTAACTGACTCCAGACTACATAGAACTGAACTGATATGCAGATCTCCATTCGCCAATCAATCTGATGATTCAACGGGATAGTCAACACAACAGTTGAGATTGAACAAAAGTTTGGTAATATCCTTTGAAAAATTGGTTAGTAATCATAGTTTTCATATGAAGGACAGGGACCCCTTGGAAACTACGGAATGAAAACAGGAGACGTCACTCTTCTGCTCCAAATATTGCCTTCTATCAGCTGCAAATAAACCTGATATCTTGTTTTGACCGACTGTTATTTGTCGGTTTCAGAACTCGGTAAACCAGCTGCTTTCTCGCCTCGTTTTTTCTCTGTTGTAACTCGGATTGGATTGAAAATATGCTTGAAGAGTGAAGTAACATGGCACATTTCAAAACGTTCTCCACAATAAGTTTTAAAAAATAGCTGTTACTATGCCGTTGAGAGAACAAAGAGGAATTTCTCTGGGTCGTATTAATTATAAATCCCGTTCATTTTGTCAGGGTCAAGAGAAAATCGTGTACATAATGGGGAGGATGTTGGATAGAAAAATTCTGATTTGACTGAGTCCGGAGGATGGTTTGTTTAGTCAAAATACGACCTGATTTGAGGTTGAACAAGTTGCGGAGAAAGGGGGGAGGTGGAGCAGCAGGTATTAGACGATTGAAGAGCACAGTGCGATCGATAACATCAACAAATAGTAGGTTTGTAGCTCCGCAACAAATTACCGATGGGAAACACAAGCATGTCTATCGTGTGTAACGGAAGATGTAAGCTTGTTTTTGTTTAATCAGTTTACATTTTCTACATCCGACAGATTTATCAACTTACGCCTCATTTATAGTCTACAAAGTTAACTGAAATACGACAAGTGGTCAGAATAATCGCTTTCAGCTGCCCAAGCATTGATTGGATGAACTTTGTGATTGGAGACCAATTCCTGAGTTTAGATTCGTATTCCGTAGCATCCACCAAATAAATGTTTTCTCATTTGTTGAAAATCCGAAGATAATTCCAGACTTCGCTTAAACAAACCATATTAAATCATATGTTCTTTTATAAATGATTTTCCTAAAGACCTCAGAAACAATACGATTCTCAAAATGGATTACACTTGAAAGTCTAGAAAAGCTGCCCTGTGAATGGTGAACTCTTCACAAAAAGTTACTTTGTCCCTCGTCACCGAAACAACTGTCGTGAGGGCATCAATAACTCTGACGGGCTACGTATAATCTAACTTACTACAGAAAACTTCATCCAGATTCGTTTAGACCACTGGAAATGATGTCACTGAAAGTTAACAAATATTTTGCCCAGTCGTATTCCAAAATGTGGCATGACGCAACAGTGAATCGTACCTCAGTCATGTGATGCCGGTTTTGTTTGAATAGGACGTTTATGACTACCACAAGCACACAAATCGTGGATACGCAACGTATCATCTGCCTATCAGCTGCCTTGGGGTGATTCCGCCGTGACTGATAAATTCAATTTATCGAGGAAAAACCATATTATCAATGAATCCAAGCACCAGAATACCGTTCAGTTTTAGCCACGATGGTAAGGTTAAACGAAACCGATATTTTCAAAGCTACTGATTAATTTGGTTTTGTAAAAAACAATGAGATGAAGAAAATCGGAGAAATCTCTAGCATTAAGTGCCACAGATAACTGTTTTCAAAAATGAATACGTGGTGTTAAAAGGAACGTAAACGACGAGAACCGCAAAATCGTTCTCGCTCCAGTCGG
>UZAN01039392.1:2385-27168 GCA_900618425.1 Echinostoma caproni | reverse complement strand
TGTATATTGGATGATGTCAACAGAGCTAACGACAAGGTCGAAAGTACCCGCACCCGTGCATGTGTCAGTTCACGAATGGGCTAGCACATACACACACACACGTATAGGAATGCACACAATCGGAATACGTATGCGGAAAGTGAGGAAGGGGAATAAATAAGCGCATGGACGTGCTGACACAACACAGGGACGAAGCACGCATAATGCGCAAGCTTGCATGCGAGAAACATTATCGCTAAAGAAATTTTTCGAGCGCGCGTGTTCCAAGGTTATGAAAGGGTGGCAACGATACTCGCACACCCATGTGTGTAGTACGGACGGACGGCGAGTGATGTTACATCAAAGACCAAGAATTTTGCTGATGAACAAACGACCAGAATGCCCGTAGTGTATATGACACAGGCAATCGCGTGGGGTGAACAAACGAATGAAATGCGGTTTATTTCCTTGGATTTTGTGCATCTTAGTAAGATGTATGGCGTGTGAAGAACTTAAGCACGTATGGATCGATGAAGTACATGACTAACGGATATATTTACACGTATATCTAAGTGAGAAATAGCCGTGAAAATGCACCCAAAAAAACAAATTATTAATCAGACCAATAGAGGCATAAAAAGACGAATACTAGGATGAGATGAAATGCAAGAATGATTCGTTGAACAGGGAATGGGAGACGACACATGGAGCATGTATACGCATGTATACAAACAAAAGGAGAGAAAACTCACTTTCTGTTTAGGGTAGGAACAGAATGGGTCAGTGTTGGATCGGGAATGAGAAGGCAAGCAGTGGCGAGGTGGCGTGATTAAATAGCAACATAGAATAAACATGTTACATGAAAATGATAAAGGTACTCATGTCAGTGGTAATAGTGATAATAGTGGAAATGAAAATGATGACGGTCATGATGAGGATGATTAGAATAATGGTCATCATAATGATGCTGCTGATGATGGTGGTGGTGGCGGTCGGTCGGTGGTGACAGGGTTACATGACGTGGGAAGTATGTTGGGCACGATAATCAGGGCATACCATACAAACGAATGCAAACAGCAGGTATTTCAAAGACACGATGCCCACATATATTTTAGTGGGTATCAATACCGGTCAGGCGCATTCAATGTGGTTATCTGACAACCCCAAGGAAACAGGGGTCGAATATTCTCCGATTCTTTATTTGTAATGCATATTACAACGAAAAAGATACGACATCACCTGTGACCAATCTTATGTCGTATAAGAGACTGCGTTTCACCGCATGTGAAGCAGTGGAATGATGGGTCATCCAGACCAATTCCAGGGAACAAAGACAAAATGACACATGAACAGATACAGGTGTGACTCCGAGATATGAAAAATAGTTTAACAAAAGCGAGAATGAGAATATCATCAAGGAATTTAGAGGAATAAATTAGGGAAAGAAGAAACGAAGAGATATCGTGCGAGAGGGAGACACAACGACGGAGGCGAGGAAGTAATCGGACAACACATGAACTGTATATAAAAGCTGACCATCAAAAGATCGGCCTGGTGGAAGTTTGACGTTACCACCACAAGCTCTAACTTATCACCCCCAGTAGAATGGAAAGAGAGAAGAAAAGAAACGAATCACAACATTCTGACATGAAGTCAAATAAACAAAACGAGAGTCACAAAAACAACTGATTTATCAGTTATGTTAGGTCACCCTACGATGGCACAAAATAGCGTCCTAAGGACAGAAGGTGAAAAAGTAATGGCAGCTCCTAACAAATATATTTCTACGTATATTTCAGTTTTCATTTGAAAGCACGATAAACAGAATACAAACGTCACCTGTTGTGCAAATGCGAACATTTTTTTTTAAACTTATAAATGTTAGAAACCAAATGAAGTGAGAGACGAGAAGAAATAATAAGGGGGAGTTACAACCTCAATAATCTGGTTAGAGGAGGTGGGTCTATTATTACATAGGAATTCATTTAGGCTATAGACAAGACGAAAGTGCATACACAAGTGATATGCTTGTATGCAGGTCAAAAAGCACATTTTGACGCGGTAGCATGTGGAAAACATACCATCGAACGGTTCGTCGCCTTCTTTCATCAGCTCATCGTCTGAACAGATCTTCAGCAGACTAACCAACATCTCTGTGACTAAAGTATGGGATGATAAGGAAAACGGAATTATGTTATTCAAAATATACACAGTAATCTAGGAAATAACCATTTTGATGACTAGCATCTTCAGGACAACAGAAGCAATAACGCAATTTAAATTGGGATTGAATCAGTATTGAAAGCTGGTTATGTCTAATAAACTGCAAACAATAAATGTCACGTTTTAACAGTACCATTCACCACCTTTTCCTGAACGTAATGGACATATTGGTGGACGCAGTTAAATGTTCGTGGCGTGACAGAAAACCCGTCCAAGAATGGAGAAACGGGAATACCATAACAGACTTTAGATGGGAACGAACTAAACATGAACAGTATTCCTTCGCTAATAATAAGTATATATATATATATATAATATCTAAATATATTGACCTTGAGGATGATTTTGTGAGTAAACATTATCGAATAAAATTTTAATCTATAACTAGAATTTCAAATAATAGTTCATTATTTTACTGCACACAAAACCATGCCCGATTCCAAACAGCGACTACAATCGAAAACCAAAACAAACAGCGAAGAATTGAATATTAAAAACAAAAGCGATACAATAAGCATAAAAACCATGTTTAAAACATAACTTGTTGGTGATTTCTATGAAGCATAGACCGGGGTAACCAGTTCATTCAACAAACCCAGTGGTTTAATTGAGCAGTGAATTGGCGAACCATCTAAGATGAAAATAGTTACGACAAAAGACACCTTTTCCCAAAAAGCTTTAGACAAAACCCGTAACTCTTGAAGCTCAACAGTCGTATTTATATCAAACGTTGCCACGTTAATAAACTAATGATAGTAATGGTAGTGTGTCTGTGAACGGCGTTTATTACTCTCGCCCTATTAACACATCCAAATCCCAAGAACGGAGTTTACTTTCAATGGAGATACGGACCAGTAAGTCTTTACTTTCTGTGGTAACACTTTGTGATTTATTTCAGGGTTTGTCAATTTAAAGCAATATACCGTTTGTGCAACATTTGACGGTTTTACTTACAGGAGTAGCACGTTTCAGATTTCCCTTGTAGTAACGTCATGTGGCATTCAATTCATCGGTAATGGGACGATCAAAAGGTACCACGATAGGCGGCAGTAACACTTGTTGTACCTTAGCTACCATTAAACACACCTACAATATGGATAGCGTTAAAATCGGATGGACAGAAAAGGCTCCATCGCTTCACCAGTGCGGAAGACCGACAGAGAGTAACTGAATCTGCACGCAGAGGTGATGAATTGAAAGAAGCTATAAAACACTTCGATTTTAGGATTAAAGTAAGTTGTGCTATTGCGGAAACGAATCGGGAAATAACAATCAAACCTGGATTTTGAAAGGCGACGTTCAACGACGAGTTCATAAAAAATTCGTGTGATGTTGTCGATGAGAACCCAACAAGCACATTGAGGAATCGAGAAGAATAATGGAGAAGGACTTCCCGGACACATCAATCAGCAAGACCTCGACTAAACCATTGCAGGATGAACATCACTGTTCGGTTAAGAAGATGACCATCCAGCCCATGGAAAGGAACTCGGCAACTATCAAAATAAAACGAGCGTAATAAACCGATTGTTTACGGGAATCGGGTAAGGCAGCACTGAGGATATATATTGACGAGATCAAATACAACACATGGTGCTGTGGCAGCTATGGACACTCCAAAGTAGGCTATATGGCTGTTCGATACCTCCCATCCAGCAAACGACCCTAACGAACATAAGAGCATGTTTACCCGTCGCCGGTATCTTGAAATGTGAACGTCAGACAAAGATCATTTGGTATATTTTCAATAGGTGATTAGAAAGCTGATCCACGTTTACTGCTACTGAGCAACCGGGTGTTCCAGTTGCTTTCATTTTTGACAATACGCCCGTTCATCGGAGAGCTTAGGATGCGCAGATACATGCCAGACACCAAATTCGATCTCATCCACCATATAGTCCCTTCTTTGATCCGCTGGAAGAGGCCATCAGTACATTCAAATAGTGTGCTTTTAGTTCTTAAATTTGCTCATTATTTAGCACATTATAACATTGAAGCCACAATAGATGTGCCAAAAGGTTTGACGATAAGGGCATATTGTTTAAACCTTCTCCAATCAATACGTGGGTGGTGCGGTATTTGATACCACTAAGACGTCAACTAAGCAGCACCTTATTTCCTAATCAAGTTTTGCAACATCAACAATTGTGGAAAATAAAATGCTTCAACATTCGTTGATCTCATAATGTACCGATACTTTTGATCTGACTACAGCGTCTACAGCGGTATCAGTAAGGTTTGTGCGTCGAGGCTAAAGGACTACGGGTCGTGGCTGAAGCATAGCGGGTTTTGTCTAAAGGATTGTGGGAAAAGATATCAGGTTTGCAGGTCGAGGATAAAGCACTGTGGATTTTGGCTATAGGACTAAAGGACTGCGGGTTTTGACTAGAGCTTAATGGGAAAAGGAGTAGTAGGACTGGTATGGACAAACCGTTAAATAATTCATGGTGCACCGCACAAATTAGAATGAATTCTGAAAAACCGTAGCAATGAAGCCCACCTTTTTCTCCAACAAACGGCAAGGACCATGTAAACACATCCATGAAATTGGGAAGCCAGTAAGGATGAGGAGAGCATTTGAATTGACGGATATTCATCGTATTGTTCTCGTACTTCAAAATTGCGGCTGAAACAGATAACGCATAATTTACGTAATAAATGTTAAAAAATAAGCGATGAGAAAAGAAAGCATGTTACGCAATGGCTGTTTTATGAGAAAGATACGGCTAACCACACAATTATACGGAAGAATTGTGTATATTGAAAACGCAAGATGCCAAATGGGGTTAGACAACTGCATAACCCGTCCTAAAGAAACTAGCAACATATCTGGGTTTTAGCATTCAGTAGCACAATACTATCTGTGTGCCTGGGAATAAGCAGTAATCCCTTCAGAACAAACACCATGAGGATGTGATAAAGATTAATGGGAAAGCAGAAGTGGGAAAAACCATGATACATTTAGGGGAAGCACTTGCTCCGCTACAGACCTAGCTTTAGCTATAATGAAGGACAACAAACAGACAATATCCGTGATTTTTATGGCGTATACTTCAAAGAAAACAGAATCCCAGAACACTGAGGTGATCGGAATAGGAAGCCCAGCTTCCAACGAGAATATATGCGGACCTGGTCAGGAGGGGAAATCGATCAGTCAATTGTTCACCCGAACACTGTCCAAATTACCTTGGCGCCTTACCAGATTCATTTACTTCGATCACAGTCACAATGTTACAGTTAGTTTTCATTTTGACACAACTTTAAGTTTTTCATTGGAATGGCCCTGGATAGCAACAGGAGCCAGAGTTTAGTAGTGCACGGTTAACGATTGCTCGAGTTATTCGTCCCACATAATCTGCATTTAGCGCATGCGTAGAGTTTCCTTACGCATTCGAAACCACTTTTGACAAACACTGTTTAAGCCCGGATTGGCTCGAGACGACTATACAACAGCTACATCCGAGATCAAGCATTAAAAACATTTGCCTCCAGTTACGAGGACACAGACAGATGGTGAATCCGCAATACAGGTGGTCCACGTTACCATGAGCCGAACAAGTTGTGTAAACTTGTACGGATAGCGTAACGGACACCAAATGTGAAACCACGCGGTCATGCTAATAGATTGTCGGAAATATCAATCCGAACACATAAAGTGCACAACATAAATCGCAGAAATGGATGTACCAGTTTTATTTAACTGAAGAATTAGACTGTTCAGTTTGATCCCCTGAACCACAATTCCCAAACCGGTAAGCCAACTCTACTTTTTTAACTGCAACAAAGCAACAAACGCCGTTCATCATTTGCAGTGACAAACAGAAAAAGGTGCTTAAAAGAAAAATGGAGCAAAATTTATGGCATTATTGACCATTAATAGCGTAGCTGCAATATTACCACCATGGACGTACGTAAGCAGCATGTCTTACGTCAAAAAGAATTTCAGCTTCGTCCACCTCATAAGCCAGATTTTCAGAATAGATTAGCAAGTGTGTTGGAAAGTTCGTAGTGTTGCATCGCAGCAGCACGGTATTATTCCACCGAGAAATGTTGCTACAGTTACCATCTTTTATAGCAAGGAATCAGTTAAGGAGTTCAAACCCTTGCAGTCCTAAACAAAGAAGAAAGCAATTGCTGATGACCGCCTGAAAGTAAAGTACACGTGGCAGATGTGAGAACATCGTTATTTGACCTATTGATTGTTCACATATGAATGGATCCAGTCCAGTTATATTTCTGTAACCGTTAACACTGACATCCCGTGCGGCGTGAGGATTGCCGCCTGTCGGTTACCTATCTCGACGGTTAATGACGAAGAGAATTAACTCAAACGAAAAGCTGAAAGTGGCAAGAAAGTAAAAATACACAATGCCGGTTCTATTGACCTGAGTAAAAACGCAAGTAGATGCACCAGCTCTACTGGACAAGACAAACGTCCATACTACATAGTGACCGCAGCCAATGATAAGACTGATCACGCGTTCAAGATTGTAAAACTTAACAAGACCTGGTTTATTTAGTCCGTTCGACATTGACCTGCTCGGAACACACCGCAGACCAAAGAAGCCTAACTGGTGATGAATGTGACATTCCCCAGACATCACTCGACTCAATAATATTGCTCTGGATCTGGTTTGTTCGGTTTCCCCAACACTGTTGACTTGGAATCAAGTTATTGTGAACATAATCCCAGGCCACTTACCTTTATTCTCATACACATCCAGGTAATTGGGGGCGCTGAATATGGTGATAAGGGAGGGGAAATCGGTAGCCTCGTTCTTCCTATACATCCGGTATCTGTCAAACATAATAGATTGGAGGAAATTTATGAGCACATTTACGATCTATGACACGGTGAATCGCTGAAGTGCGATGATGTTTTGTCATTCGATAAAACAACAAAAGCACACGAGACATGCACAGATGCACCCCGTGCTCGCATCGTTTGAGTGACTGAGATATCCCACCTAATCAAAAAATACAAAAATCGCTATCACGGAATGGATTCTACTGATCAAACCGGAGTATGATTAGTGGAAAATATGAAAATACACGATTCAAAATAAATGAGAGGAGCCGATGGACTCGATACTAAAAATTGGGTTGGGTATCATACTGAGGAGCTAAAATTCCTATCAGTTTCAGGTTCAATAATTTACCATACGCTTTTGTGCGCCGGATTTGGTTGCTGTCTTTTGACTGCCAAGTTGGGTCAAGCAGTAGGAGATAGACAGAAATTTGAAAGTAGAGTCGAAGTGAACATGTGGAATTTCAGTGGACTAAGGCTGCAGAGAAATTAAGAATATGCACGAATGCCCCTGTTTATGACAATCAGTCATATTAATCAGTGTCTCTAACCGTTGATTACAATGACCCCGAGGTCCCCGTCCAGGGAGCCTAACACAACCTATATGACCGAGTCCCTTGGTTAAGATTTTCAAACCCTCGTGTCAGGTCTTATTTTGACAACCCTTGGCTGTTTTACACTCACTAATCTCCCCAGCAAACATCGCACGCCGTGGAAACAACTCTTACGGAAAACAACGTTTGGAATTAATGCCAGTCAACAGCCTAACCATAGAAAATGGCTGAATACAATAGAAGAGTATATATATTTTATGTACATTTAACGCATGAGAATTGGTCGGTGTCACATGTGACATGTTAATGGGTTTTAGGGGAGAGTTACTTCCTGTTGGACTGGGTTGAAGACTTTGGCTAGAAATTCAGACCTGTAAGGTAGCAGGAAGCAGCTCAAAGAATAAAATGATATACCAGTTGTGAGGAACAATTCGTGGATCGCCGTGAACGGGTACGGTACCACTGCATTGATTTGGTGAAGAATTCCAAACGAAACGAGAACAAAACGATAGTCCAAAGCAAAAACTTCTCAACAGCCATTTCATTGGTATGAGGATTACGACCTTCACGAGCACAAATTGAATGGGAGAATGCGCGGGAGAAAAGATACCAGTGGTGACCTGGATATGAGCCACAAGTCAACAAAACAGAATGCGATACAAAGCAGGCGGGATGTAAAACATTCCGATAGAAGCAAAATCCATGGCACACCACCATCCCTTCCCTTCCCTCTGTGTAAACCCTTATAAACCAAAAGAGCTATACGTACAGTTCGACCATCTGCTACATAGTGAACCAATGCCGAATGCAACGGGAACACACAAACAGCAGATGTTCAAATGTTTCGTCAACTTGATATAACACTAATCGTGAGACAGGCGAACAGATATGAAGACGATGGTCACACGCATGGAATCAGGTTGTCTGGTTACAACCACCTCACTCCTGGTAGTTAGGTACAATGAAAGTGAGCGTGTGCAACAGAGCCAACTCACGTAAGCCAACACCGAAATACTCAAATATATGCATACGTGCATGCACAACGAAAAATTCGAATGCTGAGTGACATGAACGATTGGGGAGCAACCTAAACGCGACACGTTAACTCAAGTCCGGCAAAAGACAGTCACCTCAAATGAGCATGGAATACGGATTGACAATGTCGTCAAGCAACTGGTTCAATTGCCAAAGAGAAATCGACATGATAAAACCTTTGAAACAATTGTTTATCTGTCGGGATGAGATGTGGAGGACGATGTATGTAACCACACCGCAAGTGCTTTTTCTAAAACAATATAAGTGTCAACAGGTCACCTGTTTACCCGGGCTATAATTTGAGGACTTAGGCAATGAATAGCGAACCAGTCAATAATGTTACTCAGAGGTGTCAACGCCGAATATGCACATGTAGTTAATCTATACATGGAAAGTACTGGGTGAAAGAAGAACAAAAATGGAACAACCGTTAGTCTATTTAATGTTAGAACTTCTGTTGTGTATGGACTATCAGCTCACTCTTATTTCAAGCATATGTGAAGAATTTCAGAACACTCCGTACCGAAAGAGTTTAATGGGATATTTTTTTAAAAACGTTATCTAGTACTTTTTTCTCATTCAGATTGAGTCAATAACTACTTGTTGAATACAAGCGGATGCAGCGATCAAATTCAGGTGGATCAATGCGACGAGTAAACAATAGTTATGCAAATTGGTGCTGCTCATTGACGAACCGCCAAACTACTGCAATGAGAAGAGAAACGGATTACAAAACAAACGTTCGCAACCGGTTTCTTGTGAGACATTTGACTTCGTATGAGATAGACAGACAGAATGCATTAGGATGTAGCTAACCAGACAAAAAGAGAGGGAAGGAAATGTAATAACCGACAGCATTGAAATAGGTCACAATGTTGGGGGGAAAGGAAGTGAAGAGCCTGAAGGTTAATCAAAACGAAAGTAGATTTGTGATACTTACCCTGCGTCTTGAGCTTCGTGCGCACGGATAATCGAAAGGAGATTGTTCGCCTGTAAGAAGTCACAGCATGCGGCATAACTGAAAGTACAACGGACAGGAAAAATGAGGTTAGGTCAAAATTCGATTGACGAGACCAGATCGATCTCATTTACGTCAGGACAGTCGGTTAGGAGTAGTGGTGTGTGGGTAATCAAACTGCATCGATGATATAAAAACCCATTTTCGAAGTCGATGGGATGCTGAATTCAGGCCACCGTACGGTCTAATATTCATTCAATGTTCGGCTCAGCAGAGCGGAATGATAAAACTAGAGCAAAGGTTGCATTGATCATTTGCCCCGTAATTATTCGGATCACTCTAAAACCGATTACTCCAGCTTGAATATAATTTGAAGACGTGTAAAACAGCTACATCACTATGAAAATAAGACTAAACACCAATGAAATTCAAAAAATAGGTGTATCCGAATGGGTTTTTTACGAGGGATTCCGCTCTAACTTTCCAATATCACGTCGAGTAAGTTGTATAACATTATTCATAATCGAGTGGCTATATTCTACAAGTTCACCAAAACGGTTAACATGTAGTTTAGGTCGCATTTTCGAACGAAAAATAGAAAATGAAGTACTTCAACATTCAGTTTTCCGCGTAACCCCAAAGAAACTACTCAGTGTGTATAAAGACTAATTTTAAATTGAGTACTTCAAACATGGAACAAATTAAAACGTAATGCTGCGCTCCATGGAGTCACACGGTTATATTCTCGACTCACTTCGTGAAGTCATTGTTGAATAAATGAAAAATGCCCATTGCCACATTGAAAACAAAGTACGGTAGGTGAAACAAGCTGTTTTTGATAAATTCATCAACGGGCCATTACAATTATGTGAGGTTATTTGGGTTCGTCGATCTGGCTTTGATAACATATTTTATTGTTTTCTATCCTCTTTAGCATCAGAGCATAAAGCACAAATATTATCAATTTTTAGGAAGTTGGTTGCGGATAATCACAAGCTGTCCGGGAGGTGAGCCTACATAATCGAGGAAGATGAGCGCGGATACGAGATTCAACTTCATAACCTGCATTTGTTTGGACTGCTGACTTTACTCATATGCTAACAGCCACCCATATACCGCAGTGATTTGAGGCTAACTTCATTCATTTCCGACGAAATCGCCATGCGCATTGCGCGAAGTATTGGTGAAGAGGACGGAACGTTTGAAGTGAATGAGTCACTCTAAACGACAAACGCATGCAATGTAGCCTGCATGTTCAATCTTCCTATTTCGTCGCACAGAGAGCCAGTTTTCTACAAGAGCATGAAGAGTGTACGCTAGGAAAGTAAACTACCCCAAGAAGCCGAATGAAAAAGGATATTATAACTAACGCGTGATCGCATTTCCAACCGGAAGTGAATGGTGTAACAGGACCTACAACTGTGCAATGAACCACCTAAGAAGTAGTCGATTGTAAGGTGATTAGTTTAAGTGATATTAGTCATCTGACAGAACTGTGAAACGACTGCTCGTGAGCTTAATCAAAACAACACAAAGAACATAAAATATTCGAAACTTCGGACGTCATAAATTTGCGCACTGAAACAAAGTTCCAACGTACAGAGTAGATTGACGAGCTAGGGGAAGGAAGACTGGGATGAACGGAAAACACGTCAAGGTGATTCCAGCTAGCTTATCTGAGTTCCTCGTCTGACGAGAGAAATTCGTCAAATCAGGCTGGCACCTTCGTACAAGTGCCTGATTATCTAAGATACAAAGCACGGGCTTGAAGTAAATGGTCAACTATTGTCAACCTTATTGGAGGTCTACCATTCAGTGTATCGAAGTAAAACTGCACACAAATCCAAACGATCTGTGTTTTATGCAGAGAATAAACGGAGATCGCTTCGAGGCCACCCAGCGTTGAAAGTGGGGTTACTTCTCCAAGATCGAGAGAACCGAAAGCAATAAAACCGGTCAGAACGGATTTTCCTCAAGGCCGTTAAGTTTGCCTGCCAGAAAATGAAGTCAGTTGTGTCCCATGACATTGTTTTCTAACTTACGGTACCATCTTTACAGTGCACTTTCTACAGTCACAATAGTTGCATTTCCCGTGGAGTTAATTTTAACGGTTGCCGAGATTTATGACAGACAATATTATTTTCCGGGTTAAACTTATTCGATTGTTGGGCATTACTTCCGAAAGTGTACAGACAATTTCATTAATTTCTTTTAGCCTTTTCCCATACAACCCGTCAAAGTAATTATAAATTTCTCCTGGAAAGCTTGAGTTTTCATAGCCACCCATGGTCTAATTTAAAATCCTATTGGGTGAACATAACTTCAGTTTGTGACTTCTCATTTTATTGCTAGCGTAGGCAGATGTTTTCCGCGAATTCCCTTCAAAGCCACAGGAATCACATTTAAACGATTACTAATAAGAATGGGATGTGTGAAAACCAGGTCACTTGGCCCGGGTTATTTTACCAACGCAGTGGCGGAAATGGATCGAAAGAATAGCTGCGTGGTAAGAAGCCAAGGATTGTGCAATTTTTGCAGTTATGTGACGCTATCACTCTGCTTGCTTTCCGGGTGTTTAGGTTATGACCATGTGAGCAATAACAGAGCGTTTGACAGCCCAAATAATTCTGAATATCATTCAACTAATGTTCACAAATCATGCACTCACTGAAGCTCATAAATTCTGCCAATAATCAGGAAGATGTCATTTTATTTCTCATTTGAAGCGCCAGCTTTCCTCGTTTACTTAACAAGGGTATCAACTTAGGGGAAATATGCAGCCGTTTAGCAAACGTCTTTCAGCAAATCTTGTTGGAAAACTCGACTAAGGACTTTTTATTGCACACATTTGTGTGATGAACAGTAGATGGGGTGGAAATCATAGTCGTGAAGATCTGCTGTTCAGTGATGAAAACGTCAACCTAAGCCCAGGGACTTGGAATGGCGGATCACGTATAGACTGGTGAATCTCAGACATGCAATTAAATTCAACGAAGCGAATAAACAGAGAGAGGTAAAGGCCAAAACAAAAGCCGTTTTCGCCATGATAATCGATGAAAAGGTGACAGTAAATACACCTAAGGAATATATAACCTTGGAAAACTCATGGGTGGTTCTCCCCGTGAATAAAAGGTTTCAATTCACTTCGGTTCAATACATGTTGGTATAATTGTATGCACAGGGTTCTTAATTGACTTTCTTGGGTCGTATATTGCAACTATTCTCGGCAGCGATCCGATTTACTTGTCTAATATGGCTTTAATTGATAATACTAGATTTCACCGTTCACCCTCATCTCATATGCCACCCCACAAGAACACTCAGTCGAAGGGGACCACTCCCGACTGCCCCTGGTCAGCAGGAAACTGTACATCGAATAACTGCAGCGGCACAGAAATGTTTACTTGTACTTGGAAATGTAGTCCTTATTCGACTGAACGCATTTCCGATTTGAACCAACTTAGGTCTAATTTCAGTAGTAGCAGAAAATCAACTGAAATTTAGATTACTTAATGTAGAAAATGTGACGTGAATAGCACTGAAAAGTAACAAAAATACTGTACAACTGTGTCAGCCTCGTTATATATATATATATATAACGAGGCTGACACAGTTGTACAGTATTTTTGTTACTTTTCAGTGCTATTCACGTCACATTTTNTTTTTCCTCCTTTTTTGTTTATTGACTACAGAAATGTACATAAACTTTCAGGAACGGGACCGCGGCCAAACAAAAATGCAGAAAATGGGATGGGCGGTGGTGGTGGGGTTCGAACTCAGGACCTGCAGGGAGCAAGTTTGACGACTTTACCATCCGAGGACGTAATGGAAATTTCATGAGATCGGACCCATTCTCTTATGGTATATTTCTATACATCCGTTAAATTACAAGTAAGCCCGACCCTTCGAGGGTATATGGTCATTTTTCGTTTTTCAAGCCACGTTCTACAGAAGACCGCTTGAATCACAGTTGACCCATTCGCAACCGAAATGGCCTTGCGTCATTATGCTTGACCCTTCGGTGCCATCACAGTTAACGTTCACCGTAATCCGACACTGCGGTTCTACAGCCGCTAGACCCAAATGAGCACATAATCATAAAAACGAATTAAAAATGGGAAAGTCATTCTTGGGAAGTAAAGTAAGGAAGTGCAACAGCGATGAGATGAAACAACATGACCTAAACCACCGTTCAGAAACAAATAATGGAACAAAATTCTATGGCACAAACACGGAACATATATTCATATTATTACTCAGCTGATTACAAAGCTAATGGCATTGTTATTTAAATTAGGTATTTTTCATCCACTGAACAATCTAGTATTTTACGCAGGTAAGGAAAAAACGCTAAAATACCCGAATTACTTTGCCTAGAAAATGTGTAAAAGAAAAATTATCAAGCTTATGACAAATCACGGTAACAAAAATCTCTGTTACGCCGAAGAGTCAATAAGGTTATGATCGGAAACTATGCAAGGCGTGTGATATGGGAGAGGAAAACGCACAAGATCACTGAGAATGTGTACATATTAGGAACCGATCCGTGAATTTCGTTTCATTGTTCAAGTGTTATTAAATAGGAGGGACAGGCAGAACTCACCTAAAGAAAAAAGAACATCCTCGTACGGTGTTGTGTGAAAAATGGTCAGGGGATGCCTCATTACCAAACTCTTCGACCGGATCCGACCACAATAAGTCGCACATTGGTCCAGCCGGAGGAGGTTCTTTGTACCGGTCGATCTGATCACCAAAACAAAGAGGAAAAATGGAATGAACACTTGGGGGTAACGGTGACCGTGACGGGAGGGGGGAAGGAGTAACAGCGAGAATTGAACGATACCATAGGATCCTTCCTATGATGAGGATGTGGTTCACAGATCACCTCCTATGACTTATCATAAAGCGCCTTTTTGGTAAGATCAAAGTAATTGAGCAGTATCAACGAAAACTCATATCATTTTCGTTAAATTACATAAAGTTGTCTGCGTCGCTACCGTTTTATAAGGGTAACAGAAAGCATGGTAAGGATAGTCCTATCCTCGGAAGGATCTCGCAAGCAGAACTATCAAACATTCAAAATGTTCGATAGATCTTTAATTTTCGTGCAGATCCGTGGATAACTTTCCTTCCTGTGTCGCATTACTATTATCCTTATAAAGTTATTCCTGATGTGGCCCTGAGTAACCAAGGAGCTAACTAAAAGATTACATATTTGCTATTATTATTCATACATTTCACAAAGTTTAGTACATCAAGCAGGTCGATAGATCAAAAAGCCATGCAAACAATGAGGGCACAGAGGAGAGGACAGGAGAGATAGACAGAAAAGAGCAAAAGAGCAGTAGGTGACAGCCAGCGAGATTTTCTTTGGATGCCGGCAACTTGACGAAATGTGCGGGAACAGAGAGCAGCACAGTACATAATAAGATTCGGCGGATTGTATGAAGATAAGCAAGTTGTTTACTTCCTGTGTGCTGAAAATGAATCCGTAGGCTGCGGTGCCAAGGGATAATGATCACTCAAAAGTCTTCGAATCGGAAGCGGGATTCAATTTTAGTCAGCAGCCGCAACTGATTTTGTTGTTGTTGCTGTTGTCGTTTATTCTATTATCTCTCTCAGTGAAACGAACGTTGTCTCATCGTAGATCTCCTGGTGAATGACAAAGTAGCGCCTCTTTTGATCCCATAGCATTTCTAATTCAACTCATTTAGTATGTTGTTCAGATATATTCCCCGGTTTAGTCACACGTTGCTTACTATTTTTTCCCCTGCATCTACTCTGAGTGTTCACCTTTTTGTTATTATCGGTGGTGGTGGCAACAGCAAATGAGAGAGCTAGCATTGTTTCCCGTAGGTAGTATAGTGCGATGTATGTTTCTCTCGGGATCGGGTTGTTAGATTAGGCTCGAGGCGAGCGCGTATCGTTGTGTGATCAGTGATGTTATCGTTCTTAAAGCTCGAATAGCAGTATACACTAGATATTCCTCGGTTGCGGAAACCCAAGAGTCACATCGGGATATAATCAATGCAGTTCATCGTGATACAATCTCCGAAGTATCACGCGTTGCACTAATGGAGCCGCACATTGAAAACAGTGATCTGATTTATACCAGCAAATGTGATAAGACATGAATCGATCACAGATACACAACCAAGGCCAAAATATCCCAGCAAGCGTCATGTACGAGCTCGTGTTCGGAGCACTCAGGCAGCCCGTGATGACTGGAGTGATGCATTTTGCTATTCTGATAACTGTGTTCTGGAGCTCTTCTTCCAGCAGGGTCGACGCACCGGCGGACCTAATTGTGGAGTTTAAAAATGAACATTAGAAGAATACGATGGTGAGTTTCAGATAAATAGTTCCCACAACGGTCAGTGTTCTATCTCCGATTGCGGAGAGCAAACACCGTAACATATGGTTCAGCGTGACCGGCTGGTTCGTTAGGGTAAACACAATGGGTCCCATCATAACGGAGACGGTTGGACTCCACTTTCAACTAGCGTTGGCGGTAGCACATCAGTATCATGAAACACAAAGCGATATGCTTGCGTTCCAGCACGTATATATCCCAAAGACATTTTTGAAAAAAAATACACATCCTAGAAACAATTGTATAAACGATTTCATAACATATTACCAGACAGATACCTGATGACCAGCGGCCGCCAAAATACTCTCGTGTACCCAAGGGAGATTTTACGCAGCAACTTAAATACTAGCCATTACGATATATATAGCATATGTATATCCTTTGACAAAAACCCTTGCATATGCGGTCCTTAAGTGCTGAACGCTAGGAATTTTTCAAAGTAACTTGAACACCTAGTATCTGTTAGTGTAGGATCCGCGCGAAGCGGCCATGAGCAAAATGTGCAAATTGGGTGGGGGGGGGGGCNCGTCGAATATCATCCAGTGTGTGTATTTCTGGCGAAAGACCTCCATGAACACATAGGAACTGCTGATTCATGAGCGCCGCTAGTGGGAGACAATCGAATGCTTCCATACAGGCATCGTAAACTTCTTCCGTATACTTGATCTTACCTAGATCACATTCGAAGAATGAAAAATATCAGTGCATTAATTGGGACTACTGAATGAGTAATCTCTGGGGTAGCGTTGGGTGGGAGGAAGGAAATGGAACTCAGCAAACGTGGTCTACTTGATCGATTGCAGGTAATGAGAATAGATATCAACAAAAGTGAAAAGCATGAAATCATTTCACTTTTCATTAGATGAGTACATAGTTATTTATATCTGTGGTGCATATGGTAATTGTAATCGTCTAAAGATTAAAAAACTGATCACCGATTTGGCGTTCGGATACACAAAAGCACCAAAATACCAATTGCGATTGAGGTAACTCATGGGGTAACACGCGATGCAAGTATGCAATGAACAAAAGTCATTCATATATACAAAACAAACACTTGAAATATGGAAAGGGGTGAACAAAACGTGATCTAACCGCAATTGTGGAGGGTTGTGCAATGAGAAATCACGAATGTGTGCCTAATTTATTTTTCGACCACAGGCAGTACCCAAAACCAGTTGGTCTGATAGCACCCTGAGCAAAAGGCGATGTAATAGATACAAAACGATGGCACAAGGGTATTGAAAGAATGCCGAGTGAGTTGGAAAATACAAATCTGAATACCGATAAACAATTATTCGCATGCAACTTTTGTCAATTAATAATTATGGTTATTGATAATTTGTGTCTACTCAAACGTTTAACGTGATAAAAACCTAAGACCCGACTGAGAGTGTGGGGTCCAACATTTCCGCGAACAATATCCTATCTAGTTTATCAGTTTCATACGCGAGTGATAAACTCTGCTGGTTACATGTTTGATTCAATAGAAAAGAACACTTCCCGTAATGAATGGACGAAGGAAAATTCACTCAGGTTAGTCATGCGGTTAAGGTGGCTCATCCAAAGGCTTCGAAACGACTGGAGTATCATTTTGAGCACAGAACCACAACTTCTGGTAATCATATCTGCTGTATAGGGCGGTCAGTTTAACAGATAAGACTGTGAACCTCGTCTTTGGTTATATTTACAGGTTGTGTTGGTACTGTGGTCGTTTATAGGCCGACAGACAGCAAAATTCAGAAGAAGTAAATCATTCCATTTTGACAGAAACGTTAATTGGGACCGCACATGACAAGCTGTGATTTCCTCTCTTTGCGATCTTCCTGAAAAAATCAGCGCGTATTAACATGGATGAATAATGAAAATAGAAACTTCGTTCTGTAATGTCGCGTCAACAAATTTGGCCGGGGTAAGAGCTTCAAACTTAATCCGAACACAATAAGTATCGATCCAGAGTGGGAGTGCAAATTTTATTGTAAATGTCACGCACACATGTGATCGATCTATCGGCCAGTCGCTACCCAACACCCCAAACTGATCGCGGGAACACTTGGTAAAGCCGTAGTGGTATAGGTAGATGCCAGCCGAACCATGGAAAAGCGTTTGTAAAACGTTTAAGCAAAGCTCGGGTTGGTGTATTCGCACTCAACATAACTGTGGATTGTATTGCCAATAAGCAACTCGTGCAGTGATTTGTATAGTACAAAAGATCATTGTACCGCGATTTTATTCGTGCATCTTCAAGACTCAGACACGTGTAGAATACAATAATATATTACTGTTCAATAAAATTAGACGCAGGATACAAAGCATTCGGCTGATAGTAGAGATGTACGCACGAAATAGATGAGCAAAGGAAATCAGAAACCTGAGCAGTCGCAAATGTCAATCACAGAAGTCGTGATCACTTTGAAAACTGGTGCTGGATTTCATAGTGCAATTAACATTTAACAGAAATAAAGTCGTACTAACAGGCCTCGAGCATCATTATTTTCAACCACATAATTTCTGATAACTAGGAATTTCGAGGCAGCTTAAACACGATCCACAGGATTGTTCATTGTGTATCTACTGGTAATACATGTGTATATGTACGACGGAGTACCGCCGAAAGCTATGAGCACGACGAAGAAAATCAGAGTACCTGCAAAGACAGTTTTGTTGCCTTACGATGGGCTGTAAGGTACCGTGGGACTGCAGAATCACACATGAAAAATGAATGCCACAGCATATTGAATACCAGATAAAACAAACTTCATTCTGGACTGTCAGTATCAGTCCACGCAAGTAGACACGAAAATGTACGACGGAAGAATGTGGACCTAATTCGAGAGGGGGGACAAAGCTCAAATGTGCATACACACCTTTGCAACAGGTGAATACACAATCATTTACCAATAAATTAAGAGGTATTTATCTAGAATTACACTAAGGACGTATTATGCTCATTCAGGATTTATCTTCCACCAAATGCAACCCTTCTCATATTTTTGGATATGAGAAAACAGGAGAGCTGAGTCCATCATCATCAATCATCGAATGATTCAAATCGAATTTGCTTAAATACTAGCGTGGCATAATGCGGCAATTCATTCCAACCTCAACTGACCCAAAATTACTTACGAGTAATGGAATGATTCAAGTGACCTTCCCTACTGATGGGCTTTAAGTAGAGCGAAACTTGAGTCCAGTGCTTACCGAGTGTATGGCTGACTGGATGAATCAAGGATTGTGAGCGAAAATGGAGTTTGAAAGATAGTTAGTTCAAATGAATCACTTCGACCTATCTGCTTGCCATTTCGCTGATTCCCATAAGACAAGACGGACAATCTTTTCAACAAAATAAACGTAGTTTTTACCGGTGTTACAATCAGTTCAACACAACTTAGCACACTGAAAAGAAGACAAGGGGTGAACCCTGGTATCCATAAAGACTTGTTGTTCATTTACGTTCCAGTGGTATATTTGAACACTGTAGCTATCATCGTACTGATTGTTTGGTCACGCTCCAAATCCTGAATATTGATTTTAACTTTGCTGGTTATAAATTGACGAGAAAAGCAGGGAACGTTATCATATTGACAAACTGAGTATTGGGAATGGGAGTGATCTATTGAACCGAGTGACGGTGGATCTGGACCAACAAACTTTGATGGGTGCATATCGGTGGCTTGGCTTACAGGCGTTCACAGCTGCACAGCAATATCTATCAATATATTATGAGATATTCCTATATGATAACCAAGACGCTTGGATAAAGAAAATACAAAATTGTAAAGTATTTACAAAACCGCACGTTTCAATCTCCGTATAATTGGCTGAATCATTTACTAGATCATGTAGAACGGTTTCCCCAAGTAGAAATTGTTAGCCTCACTGGCGTGGCCACGAAGATGACACAGCTAAGAGAAATGTACAACATAACGCACAGTGGTCTCCAAGTGGAACCGATATCTGCTCCCTCAGGTCCGTTGTAAATGCAATATTTGACGTACGTATTTAGTGAAGACTGCAGTTAACGGAAAACGTAAACAATGATCGAGATGACCAGATATAATTTAAAAAATACATTCGGTACATTGGTGCACAAAATGAAGGGATGACAGAGGGCTACGATGATGAAGCTGTGCTCAAATGACCTAGCTTCTTTTTAACTCACTTCACGAGACTGCAATAAAGTACGCTTGTCGCGGCTTTACGTCCGCAATACAAAGAGAAGGTTATGAACGAGAAAGATACTAGACACGTAAGTAAGGAGAAACGGATACAAGGAATGGTAAATACAATTCACCGAGCAACACGTATCTAACAGCGGAAGTAAGATCCGCAACAGTTATACTATCCCAACATTACACATGGTTGTGTACACAGCAAATATGGAAAATGCCCAATCTACCGTTTGATAAATACAAATAGCGACTACTGAAGGAGACTTAATGACACCGATCAAACAAATCAGGGCCACAGAAACGCGATGGATACACATGAAGACACAACATCCAATGACAGTGCAGCCCAGAGTGAAAGTGTACAGTGACGCTGCATCACTGTCTCATTAGGGATCATTCAATTTAAACGGTCTGAAGTTTGGAGGACTTCAAAAGAGAGCACTGCTGGAATGGATGACATTCGTACGATTAGGTTTTCTGAACGGAAGCCGTAAGACCGAATTCAGTAAGGGATGAGCACTACAAATACTGCGTTCTTTCATAATTTACAGTATAAAATATGAAACTAGAACTATCAGGCATAAAACTGTAATTGTGGGTGATTGTTTTCAACATACACATACCTGTACCTTAACACTGACACCTTTTGACCAATAAATAAACCTAGCTACATTTCGTAGCATCGCACGTGAAATTAACTAGAATGTGCGCGCTCAGCTTGGGAATATTCGCAGAATAACGTATACGGAAAACAGCAGAAAACAAATGAAAACTCACATTCCTGTTTGAAGGTGAAATATTCCGTTAGATGCCTGCATTCATGATTGCCTCGAAGCAGGAAAAACGTGTTCGGATAGAGGATTTTAAGGGCCCATAGGTACAAAACACACTGGAAGTAAAGAGAAATTCAGTGAAATGATCAGTCTGCAGTCTGCCTACAGTAAATAATGACATCAAGACTTTTGAAAACAGATCAATACCAGATAGATGACCCAGGGGAGTTCACATAATACCTAAAGAAGTGACCATTGGTTCGAGGATACTTTAATTCAAAAGGCTTTGTGATACATCATAAATTGTTTTCCTATATGCAGATGATTGTTAAGGAGTATGGACGCGAGATAGACAAAAAAGCAAGAAGACCAAAACGCCCCCAACTAATCAGCGAATCCCAGACAGTGACACGCTGTAGATTGCAATTGAGCAGGAATCAGTAGCAAAATCGCGTGCATTGTTTAATTCACAATGCGCGTGATAAACAATGTATGCACCTTTTTTCAGGTAGAACGAGCAACCGGAATAGAAGCCGTAGAAAAGGGCGTCAGTTGCTCAGTTGGGTTACGCCGAGTCAATCAACTAACTGTGCGATGACTGATAACTAAAGCAATAAGGCTCCATGAACTGCTAGTAGTTTAATCAAAACAGAAGTTTAATCAGAAAAGCGGTGAATGCCCATCGAAATGGTCAAGTATGGTAAACTGGTAGTGCCTTATACGAATGGTAATAGGTTGATCGTCACAAAACTTAATGTAGAATGAAACAACATATGCAGAGAAAAGATCAAGCAATTTTAAACTTGTTCACCGAAACAGAGCGACTGCGATTCCTGATCGTTTGAATTATGGTAACCACGCCTCTCCATACAGCACTTCGATCTCCGACATGTGGGAACGGTAAGGCACACAATCACCGAGACCATGCAGTGAGCAGCATAGAGATGAAATTGACACGTAATGGACATGTCGCACTGTCGTCACGACTTGAACAAGCACACACGTGGGCAAGCAGAGGGAATGGATAAAAAGACAGATACAGACAGACACACCCCGGGCAGAACATTCGTGTTCGTGTGCGCTTGTTATTACAAGCGTATATATCGATACACAGGATATGTGAGTGCGTACACGCACGATTTGATGAGAACGATTGGAAGAGAGCAATGAGAGACAATGAACAATGGAAAGACAACTAATTCCACCTCCGACAGTGGAACCACAAAGCACGGAAGCGTGAGAAACCGATGACGATGATAAATTGTTTTTCAATACCATGAGAACGCCCGGGGGAAACCTAAATTTCAGTGAACAGCCGCAGTGTTTGATAAACGCAGAAAAAAGAGCTCTTGGTACAGTCTACTTTACCGAACAGTCAGGCACAGAATGAGCGCCCATTATTGGTTTTAGCAACCAGCAACGGAACCAGTTTAAGATACGGACAAACTCAATTAATTGAGGAAATTAGCGGCCAGATTGGAAGGTGGTATCTTATAGTATCACCGTGTTCAAACCGACGGTATTGAAATAAGGCAGGGAAACTGCGCGCTTTCACTTTGTTCCCACATTATTATTCTTCAAATCAAATTAGAACAGTAAAACCCAATCTAGGAAATAAGCATATGCTTGGTGCATGTTAGACCACAACAGATTGTAATGCGAAACATGCTATGGAACAGGAATGGATCCTCGATACGTATTACACGTCGAAGGAGGTAGTGATAGAGACAGAATGTCAAACTAGAACACATGGAAACCACAATGTGAAATAACAAGTTATGAAATACGCGCGTAATTTTTAACCTTGATTCACAAACGAAACGGAAATTGTTCAATTACTTTAGTGAACGAATTTCAGCTCAATCATTCATCTGTCAACTACTCATTGCAAGACGTCTTATTGTTAACTGCATTCGCGTCCACCAAAATACTCCTTGGTCGGTTCTAGTTTTTTGTTCTTTTAAAGATCGTCGATGAACTATTGAAAAATTGTTTAACTACTCTTAGTGCACATTTCAGAGATGACAGTGATTGAGAGATTTGCATGTATCATTCTGTCTGAAACCCGAATTTCGTAACCCAGCTAGTTTTTGCGCAAAATTACACGGTCAAAAACGGAACCGATTAGTTAGCCGCAAAACAAGCAGTGTTCATCGGGCACTAGCAACATAAAATCCATCTGTAACAGCATAGCTGGTGTGTAACGAGCAAAAACTTATTTGAACGAACGCCCTATTAGTGCACGCATTTTGTTTTACGATATCACGTGTTCAACGGAATTACACATTTAGAATGCGTTAAACTGTTGTGTGCCGCCCGTGGAAGCAACTTCCAATACATGGGCAAAATTTTTGAGATTACCAGTAACAATAGGGAGGTAAAAGGTTGTAAGACTTTTAAATAAGATCTACAGGCTTGAAGTGAATGTAACCACCGTTTAATATCACATGATCGACTTTGTCAGTTCCACACACGGGTCTAAACTGTGCACGAATGCACGATCGCCAACTTTGAAAAAAAAAACTATTCAGACAGCTAGGGCTTTCCATCGCCAGTGTTTAAGGAACAACGCGAATTTCACGTGACTGTTATGCAGAAACTCTCCTCAACGGATGCTGAATAAGTCGATCGGCGCCAAGTCGTCATTTTTATGTGCTAAACGAACAGCACGCACATTGACACCGAACACTACCTGGATGCAAATTATCTACACGGGGGAGAGCCGGTTCAAAGTGGTGCGTTAGTTCCATTGATAGTTACTGGAAGAGACTGAAATCCAGACCAGGAAATGTGGAATATTATTTTCTAACCAATGGAGTGAAAAATGTATGTCCGAATTCCACAGTTTGTGTGCAGTCAATAACCATTATCGGTAACCTTTACCGGCAAAAGCGTCCCGTAATAAATGAAAAATTGAGCAATTACGGTTGAAACAGCAGTGCTGGCATAAATCAATCCATGAAAACGAGGCATCCATTCGAAAGTCCACATTCGAAACAAGTTCCATACAGTCATTGCTCACATTCAACAAGATGTCAATCACCATAAAGGATCGAAAGTAAGACACGCACTCTATTTATACACCTTAAACTGTGAGTGAGTGAATAAAGCGCAGCAGTTAACGTGCAGACGTAGATTAATTAACTGAAGGGAAAAATAACAAAGAGTAAGCGTTATTTTTTCTGGAAGAATCAACTGTACAGACATAAAATACGACTGCAAACTAATAGTGTTTTAGTCACCACCTTTTGAAAATCTAAGGGTATGCGATACTGATTTGATGGAAAATTTTTAAAAAGTACCACGAACTATTCTCAAACCACAATAATTAAACGAAAACAAGAAGAACCGGTATTCTGCCACCAATGTGACAGCACAAACATCGATGAGCGGAAACAAACAATTAGCTTCACTCACAGGCAAGTTCGGAGTGAAATCGCTCAGAACAACCTGACACCTATGTTCTGTGAGACGGGATAAACATGGGGAATGATGCGACCACAAATAACCGAGTCCTATTCCCAAGGTGTTCGACAGAAATTGGAAGGTGGTACATTGTTGGCGCATCAATCTGATTGCCTTTAATCACGCAAACAGCGGGTGTTCAAGCGAGATAAAAGCAATTAGGTGGAATGGGTGTTGAGTGACGACGGATAAATAATTCAAACCACAGTAAACAGTTGGGATTTTCTAGCCACCAATCATCACGAGACTGAACGTAGATGTGGTATCGTAATTAGACGACATTTTTCGTGCTGCATTGAGTATTTTTTCAACAGCAGTGGAGCCAGCCTTAATGCACTGTGGGCCAATATGTTTGCGCAGTATTTACAAGTGCATCACGTGATCTGGTCGCCACCACTGAAATCAAAGGAATAGGGGTTTTTCGCGGGGGGGGGAGTTAGTTCA
>UZAN01039391.1:216387-229995 GCA_900618425.1 Echinostoma caproni | reverse complement strand
ACCTGGTGACATGCGTAACACATGTCCCAGCCAACGTAATCTATGGAGGTCGACCACTTGCTCCAGTGGGCGACCGTATTTACCCAAAACTCTGCCCCTAACCTCAGCATTGCTCACCCGGCTACCCCACCAGATTCGTGCAATGCTGCGTAGACAGCGGTGCTCAAACACCGACAGTTTGTCTTTATCCTGTTTTCTTAATGGCCAAGTTTCTGCACCGTATAGCAGAACTGGCCGAACTGTCGCGGCATACACTCGACCCTTCACAGACAGCCGGATGTCGCGACGGCACCACAGATGTCTCGAACAACAATCGGAGAACACCGGAGCATCTCAGAAAAGATGCCAACTGAAAACTAACGAAAAGTTCAAGACAGTGGATGAGGCAACGTTGGCTTGGTCTACTGCTATGTCGGAAAAGCGCGGAGAGTTCTTCATGGTGGAGAGCATCCTTTGTAAGGAAGCAGTTTAACTAGCACAAGGAATGCATCACCGTGACTTCAAGGCTTCCAAAGGTCGGTTTCGTCTTTGGCGAAACAGATGTAGTATTCAACCCTACAAAGTAAGAGACAAGCAACTAGTCATGTGCACTACTTTATAGGTTTATGGGAAAAAATTTTCAGTGCCACATAATGCAGTGGACGAGTTTCGAGAGGGGTTACCGCACTTGATCTATGGATGTGCTCTAACGGATATTTTCAGTGCAGATGAAGCAGCTTTGCATTACAAGCAGCTCCCAAAAAGAGCCTTAAGTCTTAAAGGAACAAAGACAGTTTCTGGATCCAGGAAATCCAAGTCACGTTACTGCTTTGGGGGAGCCTGACCGGAGTTATCACCATTCGTTATTGGAAAATTTCGAACTGCATGATGTCTCCGATGTAAAAACAGAAACAGCCTTTCTTGCGCTTATAGTTCTTCAAAAACGCATTGGTGACTTTGCGTTATTTCCCGGTTGGCTATCCGTTGTCAACCGCAAGATGGCTTCTCAGAGACACGATTTTATTATTTATAGATGAAGCCCATTAACATAACAAAGTCGCAGTATTCTCCAATCTCAACTTGATACGGCTGCCTCTGAACTTCAACAACCCATTAATCAGGATGCGATTTGGTCTTTCAAATTGTCGTTTCGGAAATGTTTACTGGAGTAGGTTTTGTCTTTGATCGAGGATGAGCAACTTAACATGAAAGCCGAGGTGGACATGCATCTAGCCAAGAAGCTTGGGTGGCTGTGGGTCCGCATGTACCGATCAACGCTTTCATAAAAGGTGGGTTCAAGTCCACATTGAATCAGCGGATGATGCAGTCATCAGAAGATAAATGCGATCGGATTGAATACCCTACTCATGTGTCTATTTAGTTACGTCTTTTTGATGAAGAAATCGCCTGTTTAGAATTTGCTAATGAAGAAGTGGGTTATTTTTTGTGTCAGGTCTCTTTTAGTGATGAGAGGAACTCGTTTCAAATCAAGCTAAGCGTCGCAAAGAAGAAGACGAATATGAAGCAATGAATGCGCGGGAAGTTATTGCAATTAAGGAAATGCAGAAGCTAGTAGATCAATTGAAGCTGTTTGCCTTGGCCAGTGCTCGGATTTCGGGTCGATTACTGGACTGTCCAATGGGTTTAAACAGCGCGTTTACTGATTTTCCAAAGGAGAGCCAAGCTGAAACAAACGACGATTTATGATTTTGCTCAAAATTCATCTTTGTACTCTGCAAAGGATTTCTTTTCCTCGATTCTGTGGGGCATTCGAATGTGATCAGTTTTGTTACTGTGGTCACCAAAGTTACAGCCATTCGGTCTATCAGTGGGCTCTGTCGCACTGACATGCAAACGGATAAACGATAATCGCGATTGACTGGGAAGCGGATGTGGATTAAGATGCCAGATCTAAGCCGTCGCTCGGACGCGCTTGTACGATTGAATGAACGACAATCGTATTTGTCCTTGCTAGAGCACCGATGGAATTAGACAGGTCATTGGCCAAAAGTCATTGTAACCCGGATCTAATTTGTGAATCACCTGTTGAATTTAATCCGTCACTTATGTTTACCAACACTAGCCATTATGAATGTATCGATCGGTTTGAGTATACACTGGCAAAAAAGCGAACGAACAAATGGATGTCTACAGATGCTAATAATGCACATTTTTCACCAGGAAATCATTGATAGATTGCACAATGAGCAATCAGTTTGAATTACTGAGTATACCCCATAACAGATATTTCACTTATTTAAGATTACGTGATTTTCTTTGAATACGATTTTTTTTCTCTTGTTCTCACTGTGTTCCACTTGGTTCATTCGTGTTTTCATCGAGTGGGTTGGTAATGATGTGATTATTGTAACTAAACAGCTGTGTATTCTGGTAGACACCGTATACTCAATTCTCTGGTTAGCTCAACGTTGCAAAGGAATGGAGGAATATCCGGAGTAAATATGCGGTAATCGGGGCGAGGAAAAATCCCCTGAAGAAATGTTAGTGGTTTCGGGATAAGTAGACACTTGGAAGCGAAAAAAGGCTGTATACCGGATTCCGTTTACTAATATTAAGCTAAGGGCTTCATAAAAAATTTCAATTTCTTCGGTACATAAAGTATACGCCGGACGGCAAATTTATATTCCGTTATTAATAAACAGTACAAAATGATAAACATTGGGAACAAGTAGCGGAATTAACGTCCGTAATAAAAAAAACTAACTAAATGTGGCGCTTGCCCGCTTGCAACTGGTAACATAGAGCAGCTTGTCATTAGCGTGTCATGGTTTTTATCTGATGGAGGTTATCTACGCGCTTCCTATTTCACTCCAGCCACATCCGTAATCTCTCTGCATTGTTTCATCTACACGTTATNATTTCATTTCCAACTAATGCATGTTCAACACGTGTTTTTGTCAGAACTGGAACTCATCCACGTTGGCATATGCCTTTTTAGCCAAATACCTATTGGTGGGATACATGCGCTCCACATGCCATTTTGAATGCGTTGAACGGTGGTGTGGTACGTCTACGTCCAGCGATTCATTTCGTTCAAAGACTGTTGGATGCATCTGACGTTGGTGACCGTGTGGATAGTGTCAAATCCAAACTGCTTTCGCGGTTACACAAATTTCAAATTCGCTATCTGGAGAAATCGGGCACTCATACCAAAGGTGTAAGTGTTTCATGTTCACCACTAACTTAGAAACATGTTTATTATGCCACTGGGTTTTTGTGTTCCTCTTTATTTAAGAATTTTGTCAACTTCGGGAAGTGTGTGATTTGACTTTACTCGCACACTTTCGCTACATTATCGCCGTCAGATGTCATCAGTGGTACTGCAAGGCATACAGTTCAATTACCTTTTCATATACCCCTTCACTGTGCATTTCAGGTTGAATGAAAATACGGACAAGTAAAATATCACCAACAGTACACACCCACTTGGGATGTCCCTCTTTGTTCCTAGTCTGAATGTGCACCCTCACACCGGTTTCATCAACATTTCTTATCTATTGGTTAGTTTTACTATCAACATTAAACTGGGCATTGCGAATACCTATATTTACTGCTAGATTTATCTGACAAAAATAACCCCTTTGATTTTTTGGGTTAAGTTTATGCTTGGTCAAAGGTTTATATCTGTTACAAGCTCTTGCTTCTCCTGTCCCCATAGGATATTTACGCAATTAAATTTCAGCAAAAATTAATGTCCCGTACAGTCACGGGTAGGTAGCACATAATATGGTCCTCAGTTAATTTTCGTTTTATCTGTAGGAATGTGAGGTGTGTTAGGGTTTCATCAAGTCTCCGCTTGAAAGATTCGAAAATTGGCGCAAAAAGGACGTGAAGTGAGAGTGTTCCCCGCGGTTCACGCTCTGACGGTAAAAGACTGACATCGGCATTCCATTCAACACATTGGAAGCACTGACTTGAAATGACGTCCCCTGAAGTGGATGTTAGGCAAAAACATGGGTAGTGGACGAGCTGGATGGTCTGGGTTCTGTAGTGTTTGACGCATCTGAATCCAGTATCCTCGACTTCGACGGTACTAAATGAAATCCTTTTTCAGTTTCAGTTTTTACAACCACTAACCATACACTTTCATACGCCGGTTTTGGTTCTTGTCTTTTGGTCGCCCATTTGTATAAAAGAGCAGGATATTATTTGGAGTTTTGAGAGCAAATTCAAGAGGAAGATGGACAATTCATATAGACTAGAATAGTGCGTAGATACATGAGCGCCACTGTTTGCGCCCATCAGCTTCTCTAACCACGGGTTACTGTAATCTCGGGGTCCCGATCCGTGGACACTAACACGACCTATGTGACTCAGTCTTCTAGTTAGGCTTTTCATACCCACATGCAAGGTCTTAGTTTGACCGCCGTTGACCTTTCTCCATCCACTGCCTGCCTCGGCAAACATCGCTCGCCGTGGCAAACTATCTGGTGACATGTGCAACACGTCCTAACCAACGTAATCTATGGAAGTCGACTACTTGCTCCCGTGGACGACCGCGATTACCTAAAACTCTACGTCTAACCTCATCATTTCTCGTCCGGTTTCCGTGCAATGCTACGCAGACAGCTGTGTTCGAACATCAACAATCTATCTTTATTCTCTTCCGTAATGACCAAGTCTCTGTACCGCGTAGCAGCACTGGCCGAACTGCTGCAGCATATACTCGACCCTCACGGACAGCCGGATGTCGCGACGGCGCCGCAGATGTCTCAAGTTGGCAAATGCCAACCGAGCCTTCTGTGTGTGGCGACACTTGATTTGTCACGCGTCCGCCAGGTAAGGTATAGCTGCCCAGATAGCAAAATTATTCTACCCCCTCTATTATCTCTTCAGTCAGGGTGCGGTTGGGGGCTGGACCAACCCAGTCTTATAGCAATATGCTACATTTTGAAGGTACAAAACGCATACCAAACGGATACACTAGCACTCAAACTATCCAGGAAAGCTCGGAACCTACCTGCCTCACATACTTACTTACCTCAGTTAGTAGCACAATGTCGTCTACATACTCCAGATTAGACAATCTGCCTCCTGGGATCAAATTGATTCCGCTATCCTCGCAGGAGGATAGGGCTGTTTAAATAATTAGATGTATGATAAAGTCAAATTGAAACTGGTAGAGGGCAACTTTGACGAACACCACTTTCCGTAGTGAACTAGGGCGAAAAATACTGTAAGCTCAGACGTCCCAGCATCTTACGATCACGTTTTAGTTAGCAGAATCAGGCTACTAGCGCGTAAGTGAATCAGTTCTTTAAAACGTTTCCCTCTGGTTCATAGCGTCCGTTATCGAAGCATCGCTTTTTCGAATTTAATTTTCTACCACCTTTCGTAAAATGTGCAATCAATTTTCGCGAGAGCGAAAGTGGTCGCTCACAGAGCTGCCATGAGTCGTTAAACCATGGATTTATCAGTTACTAATACTAGCGATTTGTGTGATTGCATCTCCATGTCTTTGCACTCCCGGTAAGTTTCGAGATCTTTTTGGTCACCATTTATACTACTAATGAGTAACCTGTTGCTATTTCGGAACACCTTTTGATCTGTCCTTCGGATAATACATTCCCTAGGACAATTCCTTCTATTGCAATACGGATGGCTTTTTGGCGTATCGTTGCAAAGATATGGCAGTGGAAATTCTGTTGCACCTCGCGAACAATATGTCTGTGGAATGAGTGGTTGGCGGCTGTCGTATGGTAGTTGGTGTTTGCTCGTTTACGTCCTGGAAAGTCTCCTGTCCATTCCGCACATGTTCACCTTACTCGCACGTAGAAGCAGCATTTATTTTACCCCAAAACTGATTTCTGAATTTACCTGAACTTTATTACTTGGTTGGTTATTTTACTGTAATAAACGATGTACGGTGAATTTGCTGTTTCTCCTCGATCACCAGAATGGTACCACTGGGTTTAATATGTTATCGTTTAGATAATAAAAGTTGGCAAACCAATTTTATTCATATAGCTACAAAATTTAGAAATATGCTGTACGCGAAAAGTCGCATGATTACTGCAGATAGCCTGAGCCCCGTCATCAGCATCCTCTCCGAAGATTCGGAACCGCTTTCCAGATATTCGTTCTTTATAAGGACACTTAATTCTGGCTAGGGATATCGTGGTGTTTGACAGGTTTATTAAACGTCTGTTAGGCTTGAAACTGAAAAGCAACCGGCTAGGTGAACGTCGATTCATGATAAAGTTATTCATGTTCGGTCCACGGACTTCATGTTATGCACCACACAGGGGTTGGGCTTAGTTAACCGAATCATACGTTTTTGGTGAGCATCCTCTATTGCACTGATCAGCCCACTCAGATGCGTCGATAAAGTGTTAAATGTTTCGGCGACAACTACTAACAACAATTTCAATGTTACACTGGATCTTGAGCCGAATTCCGTTAATTAGTCGACAATGCTATATACCGCTCCAAATTGCAGGATATGCTTGTTGTTCATGAACACAATGTAGGCAAAAATATGCTTTCGGTGAATTTTTTCTCAAATATGTACCACTGCATATGAAACCGGAAAGAGGGATGTTTACGTATGCAATACCGGGCCTCAAACCACAGCATGTTATGATTTTCGTAACGAAGGGCCCTTGACGTAAAAGCACATCAGAGCGTTAAAAGAACTACAGCGTCACCGTGTAATCATCTTAAGGAAAACTGAGTAAGGAGTTGGTCTTGTAGTTATCTATTGTGTTGATTGCGTGTCCGAACTGTTAATTTCTATCCCACTAAACACCTTTCCCCCGCGACTCGTCACAAAAGGATCAAGTAGGTAAAGTTGAAAAGGAATTCATTGATCGACGAATGTGGCCTAGTGATCAAAACTGCTATGTCTATACCTACGTAAGATAGGCCAATGAGTGCACTAGGGTTACTCATCTCGGGAGAGTCCTACGAACTGTGTTGTATTCATTACCAGGAGGGATTTTGCGACGGGTGTCAAACAGTTCGAGAGAACATGCGGAAACCCAGTGCCTGACGGTGCGTTTGCTAAAGCCACATACTGTGGTGGCAGACTTACACATGGCGTTACGTATGTGAGCCTACTGGCTATCAAAGTTCGAGGGTGACGGGCTGTATAGACCAACAGCTAGCGTGTTTTGGGTCGACTAGTTTCATCAGATTGAGTCTTCTCGTGTGACGATGCTGTTCCCCACGAAAGCGCAGAGACTTTCGCGCATGCCAGTGCATGATCGAAGTTGTGGCAGTGCTCTAGATGGTTTTTCGGTCTGTTATGCAATCTATCCGTCGATAACTGATAGCAATGCGATCTACTTGAGTCCAAAGCTGATCGGACGGTGGAGGTCGCCAGGTAGCACATTTGTGCCATAGTCTTTGGAAATTGGTGTTGAAAAGGAATTGACCATTATCAGCTCAGATTTGCAGTAAACGGTCGCCGTTGGCAGTTTTCTTACCCCCGAGGCTGTGCTGACCCCCAGTGTCTAACTTGCCTACTTGCTCGTTCAAGTCTCTGGCCAGTACCACAATGTCAGCGTGTCGTCTACTGGGGGATTGGTGAGCCGATGGTAGAACTGGTCTTTTGTTGCATCGGGCCTGCAGCCTGATCAGCGGCCTCTGCGATTGGATCCCCGGAGAAGCAGAGGTTGAACGAGCTTGTGGAACAGGGTGCAGTACGATGCTCGAATACTGTAGGCGCGTCTCAGTAAGGCAGCGAATGTCCATGTCAAGGGTTTCCAATGTGCAGGCTAGTTTTTCCCGGTCAAAACTTGCATAAGCGTTCGAACGTTGACGGTAGCTAACTTTAGCTACGATCCAGGTTCGAGTACTGTTTTCCGAACGACCTGAGCGGGTGAATGTTTCTTTCGCATATTAATAAGGTTGTGCCTTCTGCTGTCTTGGGCAGCACACCTTTGGCGACTCGAAATAATAGATGGTGAACCGGGAAAAGGATTGTTCACACATGGAAGGGAAAGGATGTAAGGGAAGGTTGACCAGAGACCCATCCGTGGCTATCCTGAGGCTTTCGAGTTAAGTTCGGCCCAGACGTATGATTGAAACGAGCGCATCTTGCTCAGCCCCCAAAAATAACACGAAAAATAGAACACAATTGCATAAAAACAGTCGGAGTGTGTTCTATGATGGCGGGACGACGCGCGTAGGCATGAGGACGAAATAACGACGCACCAATCAGATTTCTTCAAATTGTCACAGAACGAGAATAACTGTAAAAGCGGGCTTACTGAGATCTGTGGAATATAAGATGCCCGGTGGTAATAGGCTGGTATTGTGGGGCATTAGCTTTCGTGTGCAGTTGTCTTTCCTATGTTCAGAATGCCAACAATTTTAGGTCGCAGAGAGAGTACGTGACTTTCAACACCCGGGTCAAATCAGGATTGGGATGTTCCACAATAGTGGAAGCCGAGTTTCTTATTTGTTTACTGTAATCTACGCTGCGTTATCGAATTTGTTCCTCATATTTTGCGCTCGGTTTTGGTCTTTTTCACAGGAATGGGACAGTCAACCGTGACCGTATGTGGGGGAAGGACGCAAATAGTTTCTTCGGGGATTTTCTGAATACATCATAGTACGTTTTGTCTGCATTTAAGATAATACGCAAATACTGGTGGATTACTTGGCGAAAGAATGTTTAAATCAATATACGTCCTTTCGTTGATTTAAAAAATATTGGTGAAGAGAATCTTTCATATGTTCTCTTTTATATAAAAAACAAGTGACTCATGGATGTTGATACGGTGCCGAGAAAATGCAACGCAGTGCATGTTTCAAGATGGTACGTGGCAGTCTGGGAGAACACACTGGATATTGCACTCTAAACGCCAGGGTTTCCTTTGAAAAATGCGAACCATCATAAAGGAATCTCCGCTGTTTATCATGGATGATTTATGTTCTGACCAGTAGTCAGTCAATCGAGCATATTTTCGGTGGTTTTAAGAATCAATAGCAAACCGAGTTAAAAGAGAGGATCTCTACAAATAATCAATAGTCTACCAGGCTTGTGGACGAATATGTTTTGGTCTTCGTTCCGCTAGTGTTTCAGTCAGAGTCGCGCTCACGTCTGCTTCAGTGACTTTGGTATAAGCGTTTGTCGGTATACTTGCTCCGTAATTTACGCTGTAATAGTTCGAAGTTACACCTTAAATGCCGTAATGGAAAACACCGCTATACAGTTGCATCTTCTTGTGCGTCTAGATTTCAGTTAGTGGACGCTCGATTCGATTGTTATCTCAGTCTTGCAACTTTAGAACTGTTCACAGTAAGTTTTTACATGTAGTAATGGATGGTAGACCGACAAACGTGAACTAGTTGCAGCGTAGGTCCCAGTTGCACTAATGAGTATCCAGACATCATGAAGTCAGTGGACTGTAGCAAAAATTACTTTCAAGGTGTGGAAAACTGTTCATTTTATGAAACCATGGGTTCTCTCTCAAATTGAACAGCACAGAAAAAAGAAGACATCAGTCGTGAGACCAGTATTTCATCTACATTGTTCGGTCGCTACACAAAATATACCATTCATGTGTAGTACACCGTAAACAACAGTGCATGGTTGTGAATGTCCAGCGACAAAGAGAGAAGTAATCGTGAGGGGGAGGAAGACTGACAATGGGATCCAGTACCAAAGCGAGCAAATGTCATTGGTTAGTTTCTTCTGGGTATTTAGTGGCGTATTGGGAATCATGCTGAACGGGGCTTCACGAAAGGCCAACAGCATTGAATAACAAAATGGTGAATAATGAGGATTGGTCAATCATGTGGTCAGTTACTAGTATGTTTTGAAATTGACGAAGACGTGTTTCTTGTTCTTGCTTCGGTTGTTGGGGTGGGTTGTATCATCAATCGTGTGAGTCATCTGGGTTTGTGCTCCAATTTATCTGCAGCTGCGATGACGGTGCCCTCTCGCGGACGAAGAATGCGGTTGAAGTTCTCTCATCAAAATTGCCTTCAAGTCGAAACGGACAGTAGGTTTTCCCGGTCAATCCCATCTTACTGAATGCTGTCGGAAATATTCCTCGAGGAGTCTAAAATGTCTACGCCCCAATCTCTTAGGTTTCCTCTTATGGAAGGATGAAAATTTGACACTGCAAGGGAGTGGGTTGCGAAAAACAGGGCAGCGCGGATAGCACTCACGATCGTTTCCTGTTTATTATGAATACTTTCCCACGGAAACTAAATACAAACAAAATGAGCAACTACAGCGGCGGTACAATGAGTCACCTTCTAAAAAATGGATGGGGGATTTTGTGGGTTTATTTGACTAGCTTTCATCAATTTCTGCTCGCAGCTTATTAATGCAATTTTGAAATGAATACCTCTCACAAGGTAAATAACTTCATATGTTTGAGGTCCAAACAGGATTTCTCTGTCCGTTTTCCGGCGCTGCCTCAATTTCCATGATAACTGAAAATCTTCGGCTTTGAGTGGAGGAACAAACACGTTCATGGGGACAAGTCCTTTAACACGGTGGGTATGTACACGTATTCTAACTGTAACATTTTCTTGCTTGGGCACAACTCGTCCGTATGGATAGATTGGGGCGGTCAATTTCACGGGAGGGGAAAAACTGCCAACGTACTCTATCGGGACTTATTTACATACCGAACAAGGCTACATAAGCTACACATGTAGGACAATGATATCATTCGAACAGAAGGAAGGTGGTAACTAAACTTCCCCGTCGGTATTACATTTTTATTTGGTCGGCGAAAGGGGGAAGGGGGTTCAAGCGACAAATTTTACGCAACCGCGGGACAGTCATATCGTATCTTTGAACTCAGTTCATACTCTATTTGCTTGTTCTTCTACGATCTCCTAGTTGATGAATCCTTATCAGTCTATCAGAGCAAACTAAACAATATGCCAGTCTTAAAACCGAAAGAATCATGGTGTTTTAGTGGGGGTTGTTGTTTTACACAGTGCACTAGTCGCGCAATGAGAACACATGTTATGTGAAATCCGCGTTTCCATAGGTTTCAATTTGCACCTGGTGACGGGGAATATGGCCAGGCCAAAACATCAATTATCACATACTTTGATTAACTCTGTCGAATAAATTTGGTGCTAACCACAGTTGGTTGTCTTTTCGTACACGCATTTGTTCATGTCATTCCTCGTAGTATCGCTCATCAATCCAAATACGGTGTTAATGATTAGTGTGCGTGATGATGACGCTTCAAGAATCAAATAGGGGAATTCGAACATTGTGTAAACTAGGTCGCTAGAGTGGAAACATTTTGGATGCGGTTAATGCTGAACTAGGTTTATCTAAGGCGATGCCATGTCCAAATCACATAAAAAATGATTGAAATCCTTCAAGTTAAAAATATCAAATGAACTGTTTTCACAGTGGTATTGCTCAAAACTTTTATCACTTGATAACTCTACAAATCCTGCTAAAGTTGACAAAAAATTGGTTACACAAAAATCCTGCTTACCTTCACTTATGTCAACTTTTTAGTCCAGATAGAAGCGCAAGGAGAAATCACTCACACAGCCATGACTTCCTGCATGTGTTTTACTGCCAGCCACATATGTCTAGATTCAAATATACTGCAGCGAAGATAACGGCTTCAAAATATGAACTATTTAGAGCCTAGTTGTCACTAATATTCTGTGATCACCTGCTTTGGTACACAAGATTGTATTAACCCCTTTCGAGTTTTGCTGCAATTTCTTTCCTGAATTGTAAGTGAGCAATTATCATCGTGCTTCCTCCAAACTATGAACCTCATGAAAACACGTTGCAGATTTATGGTTTGCCTCTCCAGGAGCCAGTTTCAGATGCCGTTGGAAACCAACCCCTTAATAATGGCTTCACGGATAACTTAATCGCGGCGTCTCTCGACGAAAACTGCGACAAAGTTGTAGTCCTTTGCAAGAAACATCAGTTTTAGCTTGCACTTATCAATTGGTTTAACTTGTTCATGTTTTATCGTTAGGAGTGGATTTCGCACGAAAACTTCGCCTTTTGGTTTATTGCAAAATCCCTTAAGAATTCGAGTAGAGTCTTTATAATTGAGATACTCGATAACATTTTGGTAGACAGGTGCGATTATCAAATTCACCAGCAAATTTCTATTACCGATGCCAGGTAGGTAGAGGTGAATTTACCGAATGTTTCGTGCCAAAGAGCAAATTTTTTAGGACCACATGAAGAACGAGAGTTAGTATTTAATCGACCCGGGTGAAGTATGCTATTCATCGTTGTTGGTTAGTTTGAGAGAGAGAGAGAGAGTAAAAACAGATCCAGATATGAGGCTTTAAACTTCTCACAAAATAGGTACTTTGGCCTCAGTGGAGAAATAAATAAACTGTATTTTGGATAAACAGTGATCGTCTTTCAGTTTGTTCGATATAGTCTTTTGGTCAGTTTTTGCAGTTAATTCCCTTTTCTTTCTCCACTGTTCTCTCCTTTGGCTTTGAAAGACGCATGGTGAGCATAATGCTCTCGGATGCCCATAGACAATTATAAGCTGGTTATACAAGAACTGTCTGACTACACTGGGTGAACGTCAGATGGAACAGCTGGAAGATGCGACTAATCGAGCTGTCAAAAACATCAAAGGAGAAAGAAAACTGGCACTCTCGAGGAAGCTCCACAAGTTGGATAATCGTACACGAATCGTCGAAAATAAAACTGGATTCGCAATCTCTCCAGCCGATTATACAGGATGAAAACCAATTCTCGTCAGGGGATTTAAATTCAATTTCAGAAATGCCACAAACAAGAAATTGCCGGAACTGGTACAACCTCTCAAGTAGTCCACGACACCTGAAGACGAGAAACCAAACCATCTAACAAACAATCGTTCCAGATCCAATTCGAAAAGGAAAATCCAACATTCTATCAAACCGGGAATAAAAGGCGCATAAAACACGGAAGATGGACAAAAATATCATCACTCTCCCAGCAGATAATGGACGAGCTATGGTCATGGACAAAACCGACTGTATTCAAAAGACTCAAGTACTACTCCAGATCAACAACAGTTTCAGTTTTTATAATTCAAGTCATCACCATCTACCGCTGAACTGACATGGACCTCACCACAAAACTGGAAGACAAAATCGACACCACACTGGAACGACCGGAAAAATTGTATCAAATAACCTAAATGAAGCACTGGAGAATGAGAGCCAGAAACTCCGTTATCGCACAAATCTACGGACTTCAGAAGGTATAAAAGGAAGGAATTTCCGGAGACCGATCGTCCCCCTTCCAGGAACAATCACATGCAAGTTGACAAAAGAATAATGGAAACGACTGAAAACACTCATCGTGAGACAGGAGTATAGCGTGATGAACTCAAGGCAATTCTTAGTCAAGCTCGAAACTATCAAGACGGAAGTAAAATAATTGTCTCGTTCGATGTCAAAGCTTTTTCACTTTGATCAACTTGAAGCTGGCAAGATTCACGCTGCGGGAATTGATAATCGAGCACCCATCAAACCGGTTAATGGAACCATCTATCTACTGAGAACTAATCGAACTGTGCATGCAGACGTGCTTCGAATTCGAGGGCAAAATCGACGAATAGCTGAAAAGGACGCCAATGGGATCACCAATTTCTTGATTCATAACCGAAGTCGTAATGCAGAAGCTGGAGAAGGAGGTAC
>UZAN01039391.1:194040-204653 GCA_900618425.1 Echinostoma caproni | reverse complement strand
AGTTATCCTGTATAGCTCGCAGGGTCATGGAGGCACGCAAGCCATTCCATCATGTCAAGGTGCAGTCTCATCTTGATGGACAGTCTCGTCTATGTAAAGAACGTGAATGGTTGGTCAAATTAGGTTTGTTTTTGTGATTGACCCTCACCCTCTCTCGTGTTTGTGTTGTTGTTTCGTACTGTCCGTGTTGTAACCGCACAGGATTTAACCCGGTACTGAAATCTCAAAGGATCATCTTCCGGTAAAGTTTCTCGTCCATATATGAACTCCATATGTAGTGAAATGGAGCACAACTGAAGGCATATAGTAGTTCATTATGCTAAAATTATGGTTATTTATAGGAAAGAGGGAGGACAGGGGATGCATATATCGAACGATTGGCTGACTGAATAGCTAGCTGTCAACCGTGCTGATTGGTTGGCGGTTCAAGCAAATCACCCGAGTTCGCCTATCCTTGTTCTGATTGGTTGTTCTAGAACAAAGCAGTTTTCAGGGAGTATGCTGACTCTCTAACAGTCCGTTATGATTAGCTATGTTGCATTTATCTCACAATTATTATCTCACTGACTATAAAAAAATCACTTTGATTACAGTGTGCACGTGTACAGATGCAGCGAAATGACCATGGACACGTGCAAACCCGTGTTTCTGGCTGATCTATTCCAATTTGTAATGAGAAAACAGTTTCGAGTCAATGTTAACCCCCATCTGTTTGGGTCACGAAGTCCACCGAAAGGGTCATTTGGTCGTAGTAAAGGTCATCTCTAGCAATGCGACTGAATCCATATCGAAAACAAAGCGATGGACGAAACAGACGAACAGTTACTCTCTCTTAGCTGTTGCTAAACGTTGTTGACGATTAACTTTTGCTGGATAGGGAAACACCCGGTATATCATCTTGGAGGCATCTTCACTCACAAGATGTCCCGGATTTACGCAACGTTCCACAATAGCACTAGGGATGATTTTTCAGTCCCCAGCAGCCAACCAGGCTGTTTTGTATTCCTTGATCCTCTTGGAAATCTATCTAGCTTGCTGAACATAAGCAAACAAATAACCTCATTATCCCAACAGGCTATGATTAATCTTGACTCAGTCCTAACCTTCATGTGCTTCATCTAATCAACACTCATTTTGTTTTAGTAAACCACGCGAAAGTAACTACTTATATCTACCGATCAAATATTCACATATATCAAACGTGATTTAAATGTGATATGCCTGTTGCCTATTCATAAAACTGTATTCGCTTGTTCGCTATTTCGTGTTTTGTCAAGTGTTACAGTGTGAGTCTTCAGTGTTGGTTCATTTTTATTTAGTTAGCTTTTGAATGCATTATATGATCCTATCTTCTTTCTCCTTCTCTCCCTTCTGCCACTCGTTGTCTTTCTGATTTGCAAAGAAATTGAAATCCCTTCTTTTGTTTATTTTTTTTTTGAAATATTTTGCTACTAACCACAAATCTGTTACACTCACAGACCGGAAACACGTCCAGAAGCTTCGTTCGTTTTTATTCCCACCGCATTTAGTCCTCGTAGTTGTTTGTTTAACCGAGCACAATCAATCTTTGACGGTTCATTTCATACCTAGAACTGAATTCACTGAGGCCTAACAACAAGTGCGTTTCAGTCGAGTCGTAAAATCAAGAAGAGCCCAGCACAGTCGATCCGATGATCAAAAGCTACAAGGGTTATCAACTATACGGACATGAGGATACGCGAAGAGGCTAAGGTTATAATTTTATTTCTGTTTTCATATACCTTGCTCGTGATTTGTGGTACCTAGAAAGTACGTTCTACACGTCGGTTTTTAGACTTTCACTCGTCAAATTGTTTTGAGATTTCGTGCTCTATCAAAAAATATTCTAAAAATTCACTTCTTTTTCATGCGAATTTCCTTATTGCGGACAACCAATACATCATTATTCTGATATTCTTACAATCGGTAAGAAGTATAACTTTTAGTCGGACTGTCTGAGGTTCAGTGATGCATATATATAGTACAATAAGTAGTATATGAATGATTGGACAAAATTTCCCTAGAAGCACACGACCGGTTTCGCGGTTCTTGCCGCATGCGTATTCGGCATTCTTTTGTCTTTTCATTCATATACTTGTGCCCAGGAATTGTATTTTCGCCACAATAACCTCATTTTTCAACACCGGGTAAATTTATTTGGACGTCTCTTTCAGAACCAGTCCATTAGTGAATCAATACTATGATTCGATGTTTTGTAGGTGGATGCTTCCAGGGAAATTTCGTTCAGTCATTCATATATCACTTATTGTAAAATATTTCATAAAGACGCTTAAGTCACATTTGTTGCGGTTAGTAGCTCTTAACCCACCTACAAAACATCGAATCATAGTATTGATTCACCAATGGACTGGTTCTGAAAGAGCTATCCAAACAAATATACCCGGTGTTGCAAATGAGTTGATAGTGAGGAATATATATATATATATATATGGCGTATAACGATAGGAGTTCTAACAGCATGTTTTTCACTGTTATCGGAACTCATCCCTTGACTCTGAACTAATGACTACAAGCTGGCTACGACAAAAGCACGACTAATCACGCTGTATCGTAGATAGACCTGCTTGGGAAAATTCTACCAATTCGTCGTCTCAAAACAAAATCACTAGCTGCGTGATAATGGTCCGAGAAATTGTGGATGTATTGTAGAAAAAAGTTAAACAAGGAAACATTATACATTGGGTTATGAATTCATATTTCTACGGTGGTCTTCAGAATCCACATTCATACGACTCGTCTCAGTGTCACTGGTGCTCAATTCTCAGCGTACATATATTCAGCATTCCGATTAGAGCAACCAAAACAACCCTCGAATCAGATGATGTATGAGTCGGTTGACGGCTTTTTCACCCTCATTCCTTCCTTCCCTCGAGGCGCATAAATTTACATTAGACTGTTGGCTAAGACCTCATGCACATATCAGCACACCTGATTTCCTTCCATATCTTTGCGTTTCCCGTCCAACATTCGCCACCGTTCATGTTGTGGCGGAAACACACACACCCAAGCGATCACTCTGTCTCCTGTTTTCATCACTGGGTTGGAATGTGAGAATAAAAGAGTCAGGTTGGAGCGTATCGTGGGGTTTTAACCTGATAATGTTCTGGTTCGATTTCATGAGGACCTTTAAAATTTTGCCTCAGGCTCTGACGAAGTGAAAGTATCGATCAGAGAATGGATACACCGACACATGTCCGTACGTGTTTGGTGGTAATGAAGTGGGATACAAGGGGTGCTGTGACGACCAGTGTGTGTCTGTGAAGGCTTAAAGCTTGCTAAAACCGTCATTGTGAACTAAGGGACGGTTTTAGTGTTAGTTACATTTAAAACATATCAAAAGCATCATATCCAATAAGAAATGTTTGTTTTCTGTGGAGTAAAGAGGGCACCGAGTTTTCCAAAGTCTTGAAAACCGCTCAGTCTCGATCAACTAGTTATACTGGCAGGTTAATGAGATACATGGAAACATTCAGTCGTCGTGTGTTAACTGTTTCCATATCGGAGTTGTGGTAGTTTTAGTGAAAAAGTAGAAAATTATTATACTGAAGGAAGCTAAAGGGTTAATGAAAAACGTTCAACGATGTTGTTGCTTTTTTATCTTAACCTGAGTCACACAATGGGAGACCAGAACCTCGAACACATGGCTACATTTACCTGAACATGCTTTCTCCAAGAACATTTTTAAACACTGAGCTGCTTGTAGTGTGGACCAGTCTCTAGAGAGATAAAGCAACTGGTAAGCGCTTATTGGCGGTTTTCGAATAAAAAACTTTCATAATGCTAAAGGGTACTTACAACACACTTGAATCAACGGGCACCTTGTCAAGCAGAGCAGTTCACTGCAATGCAAAGCAGTAATTAACTTCTGAACTCCGTGTATTTCTTCATACCTCGTTTCCAGGTCATCCGTTGGACTGCATATAGAGCATGGAGCGACAACAACGAATAAGACGTGATGCATTTTCCAAATCGCATAACGTTTCTCCTGCTGCCTGTAGTATGAATTCAAATTCTGCTGTAGCTCACTCGCATCAGATGGCAAGTGCCTGGTCGGCCTTGCTGGAGATTTCACCATTATTGACATTGATCTGTGTTTCAAATTTTTGCCCTTTAAATAGTGCTGACAACATTACAGTTAACCCGTTCCAGTTCAGCGAATTGTATTCTTCCCACACCAGTGGCGTAAAAGTTATAACATCGTCCGTTCAATACCAATATTTCGGAGACCACTTAGTGTGTTCTTCAGTGTTTTTTTCCACTACGAATTTGAACAAGAATGGCCTAATAGGGTGCAACTGACAAACACCAATCCCGATTTCGGATGATCCACTCAGCTTCCTTAGACCCCCACACTAACAGAAGTATGTGATTACAATTCCCTAAATATCTTTGCATACTTCAGCGGCATCCCCTTACAAAGTACATAAACCCTTAGAGATTTACGGTAAACTATGTTGAAAGTTCATTTTAGGTCACGGAGCACTACAACCGTTGATCAACGGTTTGTATGGCGCAACTTGAGCACGTAACGCCACGTGAAGATTTTCTCGATACATCCGCGAATTGGTCGGAATCCTGCTTGGTGTTCAGGACACCAGTATTGGAATCTATGAGGTCATTGGTCCCAATATTGAAAAATGTTGGAGGAACCCCGTCAGGTCCTGCTACTCTTCCTTTTATTAGGACTGAATTGTTCGCTGAAATACCCCTCCAAGCGGTCAAGCCATTTTTCTTCATGGTGAATAGCTTGCCTGATGTTGTCGCAGATTAGTTCACTTACGAGGTTCATTGACCTTTGGCGTTGCATATCATTTGTAACAGTCTTTTGCTAGTTCCTCATGCAGCAGTTACTTCCGTTTCACTAACTATTCTCGCTCACCAGTTTTCGCGGTCTTTCTNGCGGCTCTTCATGAGATGACGTTGCAGATCTAACCCACCACTGTTTTGATCCCGGTTGGTCGAAATTTGTCGTTTTTGCTCCACCAAGGCTGTTAATTCATCAGGTAACCAATGCTTTGAAAAGGCCTGGAGCTCGGACCCCTTTAGAGGGAACGTGACCGTTTGGACACGTACCTACACGCATGGAAGAAGCAGTATCGTTGTGTATATAGAAATCATAAGCAAGCTGAAAGCTGTTCAGTTTACTGAGATCTTTGTGATACCCACTGACCAATACGGTGGTGGCTGTTGTAAGCGTGCATTATTATTGGCGGCAAAGCTGCATGATCCACTTTTGTAATCGTTTTAACCATCATAACAAGACGACTAAAGTCAAAAGTGACCAAAAAAATATGATAGTAAGGTTAATCAGAAAAGTTCGTAAGAACCGATAACTTGCTTGTATAAATACCAGATTGTTTACGTTGTAGTGACTGAACAGATTGAAAGAAATCTTAACATCTCGCAGTATTTGTCTTCTATCGGTTCTAACGAATTGGATAAAGGGTACCCAATGTTTAAAAATCAGAAAAGTATTCCTGACTCTTGGTGATCATGAGAACGAAATTCGAGTTTCCATAAGGAGGACATATCTTTTCAACTTCTTTTGAATCCAGGTAATTGCATTCTACTGAGAACCCCACAAAGTGATTGGTGCTCCTGTCATCGCACGTCACCGATTAGATGGGGTCTATTAAAACCCCTTCCATTCGAAATTAATTAATTACTCCATAAACAAACAAAAGTGCTACTTGACTGAATTTCTCAGAGAGGATGAAAACTTCGGTGAGGTGAGTTTTGACTGTTCGTCCCCCAACCGGATAAATTTATGTCCTTGACCGCCGGTTGAGTGAGCCTTAGACGTGAATGAACTGGCCTCGATCGGCGGTGTAAGGAGACGAATCACGTCGAGATGGATTGATGAGTCGGTCACCGCGCTCAGGTGTGAACGTGGGAATGAATCATTGCATGAGTGGGTTCAGTCTAGACTCTCGGTAGCGTGGAGATTAAATTCCATTGAGATATCGAATAAAACCGATTCCTTTGAACCAAATGCAAATGCCTACATATTTCAGCCATTGAAACGCATGCTTGATAAGATACTTTATCGTAATACAAGTATACATTGAAAGAGTTTACAGTATTCCACCTGAGTAGCAAAATTAAATTTGAACTCATTTTTCTCTGTAATTCCGGGATTGATCAGTACATTTTATCCATAATGGCTATAGTAACAACCGATAACCTACAGCTTTCCCCTTCAGCTTCGTCGCACAGGTTCTCAGCTTAGTTGCATCAGTGATCAACCTGTCGCGTTTTTTACAGCCTGATTACATCTGAGCGATCCTTACAGTTTAGTGCGGTAGACAGGTGGTGGTAAACATGAGCCAAAGTTATCCATGAACCCATAAACGGTGATAACTCTGTATTGGGTGCTCCACGGGGTACTTTGTTGAGTAGGGTAAAGTATCTCACCAACGGTGGCCTTATTATTGATCGTTGACTTCCTTCTGCGTGAGGGAGAGTTGCCTGCACTGACCAATTCATGAATAATCCCGGAAATGTGTCATAAGTGATATCCGCAGTACCAGTGAACTTTCCTCCTATCCACTTTTCAGATGCGCCCGTTAATACTCATCTTCGCAGCGTCAGGTTTTGTATTCTTCAACCTATATTTATTAACCTTTTTCCTATTGATGGCCTAGACTGATCCCATTCATGAAATTAATTACGCTTACGTTCCCGCCTGAGCGTGGTGACCGACTTATCAGTCCATCTCGACATGATTCGTTCCCTTACACCGCCGACCGAGGTCAATTAACATCGGGTTAGTCATTTACATCCAAAGCTCACTCAATTGACAGTCAAGAAAATAACGTCCTCAGTGTGGGGAAGATCTGTAACTCAGTGAACAAGCGCTTTTGTTTGTTTATAGAAAGATGAATTCGTTTCGAATGGAGGGGGTTTTAATAGACCCCATCGAATCGATGACGTGCGCTGGCAGAAGTACCAATCACTTTATGGGTTTCCTGGTAGAATGCGATGGGTTGGATTAACTTGAAATCACAACGGATTCACTTGAAGTTGAGAAGGTATAGATCCCCATTTGGAAATCAAGCTCCAAAGATTAGTGTATACTTTTTGCTCTTAGACAGAAAAACTAAGTAGAGGCTCAAATAGCTATTTATTGGAAAGCAGTCCAGTTTACAATGCTTCAAACCTTGAACCCGGAGTCACTGGAAGTTGTTAACCACGCTAATTTGAATGACTTCGGATATTTCTCGCAATCAATAACGAGATATTCCTGAAGTAATAACAAACTGTTTTTACCTTCTGGATAGCTGTTAAATACATCCATATTGAAAGCTCAGTAACGTTAATTTGGTTTTTAACCAAAAAATCAATAAAAAACCTCATGGTCATAACTCATATATTGTTTATTATACCGTAATGCCTTGATAGACTTCTATGAACTAATACACCCATATTTTAGAAAAAAAGGATTCTGATGCTGGCAGTCATTACAGTGGGAGGCTTTACCAGTAGTAAGAGGACGTTTTAATGTCTCAGAAAAGTGACAGTTCTGAGTTTTTCTCCGATTATCCTCTTGTGCACATTATAGAACAAGACAGGTCTGACCGCTATTGTCAAATGCCTGCAAAACTGTGAAATTTCTGAAAAGCCAATCGCACATCTGATTTGCGTGTATTACCCAGACTGTTCAACCGACAACCAATCACTAATCACGTCGCTTTTGGATTGATCTTTACCAGAACTTTGGCAGTCAGCTAACAGCAGGTTCCAGTGTGACGCAAAACATTTCGACTGAAAGAACGTTTTGCGTTCGATCTTGAACGCGACAGGCACCACGTATCTAACCGCGAACGTTTTCAGATAGCTGAGTACAACCAACTTTCCTTTTTGATTCATTAATGTTTTGTGGTATTTCCTGAACGCAAATCAGCACACGCATCAAGTGAATCACTTACCTGGATCCCTTCTTAGGGATACGAGAAGAGAGGAAGTGTATTTTGGTAATCCTTTTAGCACTATACTTCTATGCTGCAGGAGGTTGTTTTTTTATCAGAGAGAATAAATTATATTGTCGTTAAATCCGTTATCAGTTGAAGATTGAAATCAACACATGATTTTCACCGTCTGGAGCTAAGGAACAATATGCTCTTACTCAGCTCTGCTTTAAACTATCTGAAAATTTTGTAGACGGACTGGTATTCTTTGAGTTATATCTGCTCTTTGCCCAAGGAACAGTTTTCTTTTGATGAACAGAATTTTTACTTCGATTTACGGTGGCAGCATGTGCCACTGGCCATTCCACAATTCTGTCGTGTAACAAGGACAACAGATATAACTAACCAGTATCAAACAAGTGTTCGTTCTACGCTAAGTCACAAGCATGGTATCGAAATGTTCTAACAGATTGCGTGACATGGTAATTCATCCTGATTAATCGACTGATCGAATTCAGTGTTGCTTAGTGTCGCTGAGTGATATGGTCTACTCGGTAGTCTGACGGGCGGGAGTTGAATCGTGGTTAGATGAAAAGCTTATCATCAATCCGCGGCATGTGGTTCACTTTTACTAGTGAAAAATAAAATAAAATAAATACATTAGAATCATCGAAATATAATTTCCTGGTATTTTTCTATGGTTAGAATAGAATTTGGAAGAGAATTTTATATGCAAACGATGAAACAGCAATTCCATCTAACCTACAGTCCTCTATTTATTCAGAATAAGATGCTTCATTTTGCGTGCTCCGTTGTTCGTTTGGAATGCGTACTATCCGACGTTGGATTTATCCCTAGGCTCCTATGACCAAAAAGAGATGTACTGTCGAACAACGGTGTAGAGCGACGATACCTCCTTAGAGTTTGTGCCTTACGCTAGACTGTTTGATCCTTTTTGATCAGAATGACATTTTCTCTAGCTTATCCCGATTCTTTCAAATGCACTTTGAAGTGGTACCACTGAACCGTATTGTAGTCAATACACTATTCCTTTCATAGTTCACTGCCATGCAGTGTACTTCTCGCATGACTCGAATGACTCGAATGATTTCGTCATCGAAAGCAAAAGATATGCACATTTAGTTCAAGCTATACACCACATACCTCAAATCCTTCGCGAAATGAGACTAAAGGCCAACCGTCCGTAAAACAAAGTTCATAAACATTGAGAACGTCTGGACTGTTTTGCAAAACATATTCTTGCCGTGTTGCACCAGAGGACTATCAGCAGATATTACAAGCTTCTCTAAAGTTCTCATGCCCGATTCTAATATTGTGAAAATTAGGGCCCCCAATAGTCATCTGCTAACCTAAACGTCCGTAGTGTAGATTCTGTCAATTTTAAAGTTGAAGACAAGAATTTGATAAGTGGAATCTTCGTTTCTTCTGCATCAATAAATGTAGTTAGTAATCATGAAAGTTTCCCATCAGACACTAGTGGAAGAAATTTTGATAAAAATATTATTTAAAATATGCCACCGGTTAATTAGTGTTGCGACGAGTGTTATTGGGGAAAGCTTTTTAGACATGGAAAACTTTTAGGGAAAGTTTGCTTTTTAGATCGGTAATGTGAAAATAGTGAACATCTATTGCCCAATTGCTTTAAATTCAGGGACCACAAGAACTATAGATGGTTTATTCTGAAACAGAAGCTCAGTTGCTTGCTGTTCGATTACCTTGAGATACAGAGTATATGTTTCATGAGGTCGAAGAAGTTGGTAAACTTCATCAAATGTTATCGCTCCTGTAAAACGGTTAAAATGTAGCCATCATTGCATTTCTGCTGCTGTCAGATTACGAATTTCAAACCAGGGCCGTCCAACTCTACTACAGCGCATGCGTCGAATTGCATTCCAAATTACCTTTGCATTTGGCAATCGTCTACATCAAACTAGATATCAAAAGTGACCACTTTTTAAATGTTGGGCACCACAAGCTGAAGCCAGCTCTGGGCCGCGCAACTTCGGCTGCTCAACTCAAACTCATTGCATTTACCAGTGAAATTGACCTGGCAGAACATAAAAATACCGGGTAAATTCTTTTTATCTCTCATTGTGCGTCAGTTCGCCTTCCGTTGCGGTGACTCATACATAAGCAGAACAAACCACCGTCTATCACAACAGATGGCCGAACACATTCCAACATGGTTTGCGAAATCGATGAAGCGACCGGCAACTGGTCAGGCTATAAGAAAGAAGAAACTCAGGATCAATCGCTGCAAAGCGTCTCGTGAAAATTGGACACAGTCGTTCTTATTTAGTCTTTCAAGCGACTGTTACACAATCGCAGTAATAAACCTTTGGCAATTGTTGAGGGGTTGAACGTTGACGACACAATCAATTCACTTATCTTCTTCACTTCTGTCTAGTATTTTCTTGCTTGTACAAGTTCGTCCTCTAGGAATGGTCAACTCAATGGGCTATATATATATGTGTATATATATACCATTGAATGAAAGCGTACACTGATTTGTAAAATGTTTATTGTAACGTTTCGATCCAAATTAGGACTAAGTGTCGAACGTCAACGAAATGAATGAGAGAATGGGACTATCGTCTCCCTGTAGATCTGTGTGCTGTTTCTACGTTTACAAGTCCACTAATCACC